>CANXYI011894108.1:0-22311 GCA_948208565.1 Hura crepitans | reverse complement strand
TGATAGTGCAGCGATGTGTAAAATGTACAACTTTGTTGATGGGTATGCTAGTTACAATTAGATTTTGAATAGGATAGCTAACAAGATAAAAACTACCTTCATCACTGAATGGGGAACTTTCTACTATAGAGTCATCCTTTTGGCTTGAAGAATGCTAGAGCTACTTATCAGAGGATAGCCACAAAGACTTTGGATGACCTGATCCATAAAGAGTTGGAAGTGTATATGGATGACATGATGATAAAGTCTACCATAAAGGAAGGACATTTTAAAGCATTAGTAAAGTTCTTTCAGCGGATCAATAAGTTTAACCTACATTTGTATCCTAAGAAGTGCATCTTTGGGATAACTTTGGGAAGCTCCTGGGGTAAATAGTAAGTTAGAGAGGGATTAAGGTAAACCCTGATAAAGTCAAAGCTATTAAAGAGATATCAGTTCCAAAAAAAGAGAAAGAGAAAAAGATAAGGGTATTTTTTGGTAGGATGCAGTACTTTAACAAGTTTATAGCCTAGGTCGCCACTAGATGTGAGCCCATTTTCAAACTTTTTAGAAAGAACCAACCAATTAAATGGAATGATGATTGTTAAAAGGCTTTTGACACAATCATGGAATATCTACTAAATTTGCCAATTTTGTAACCTCCAAGGCATGAGAAGTCACTAATTCTCTATCTATCTATTAAAGAAAGCTTAGTAGGAGCTATGGTAGTGCAAGAGGATGAGTTTAGGGTTGAGTTTGCAATTTACTACCTAAGCAAGAAGTTTCTTCCTTACAAGGCTGAATATGTAGAAGTGGAAAAGATTTGTTTGGTAGTAGTATGGGCTTCGAAGAAACTAAGACACTATTTTTAATCATATACAGTAAAAGCAATATCCAACTAATCATATAAAGTAAAAGTAGTATCCAATCATAATCATTTAAGATAACTTCAGACAACTCCATCTTTGGTTGGAAGAATGATTAAGTGGCTTCTTTTGCTCTAAGTGTTTGAAGTTCAATACATAATATGGAAGACCATAAAAGAGTGCGCAATCATAGAATTCCTAGCCAGTCATCCACTAGAAGGTGAGTCATTAGAGTTCAAAATCCCATATGAGAATTTAAACTCGATTATAGTCCAAGGGTGGTAGATGTATTTTGATGGAGCAGTAAATAGCAAAGGAGTAGGATTAGGAGTAATTCTAATAACTCTTGAAGGAGAAAAGTTACCACTAGCTAGAAAGTTGAGATGTAAGGTTATAAATAACATGGCAGAGTATGAAGCTTGCATATTCTAGCTCGAAGCATTATTGGCTCTCGATGCAAAGACAATTGAAATATTTAGGGATTTGTTTTTGATAGTGTATTAGACTAATGAAGAATGGACCATTCAAGAAGAGAAGTTAATGCCTTATGCAAAGCATTTGAGATCTATTAGAAAATAGTTTGAAATGTGCACCTTTCACCATGTTCCTAGTGATGAGAATTAGCTAACAGATGTATTAGCTAACTTAGTCTCTATATGGGATAATCTAGAAAGGATAGCCATAAAACTAGTACTCATCTCCAATTCAGAAAGGCTTTATTATGAGATAGAGCAGATATTAAAGGTGGAGCAAGAAAGAGATAAGCCATGGTTTTATGATATCCAGAATTACTTAGAGAAATAAGTCTTTCTTTAAGAAGCTACAAATAGATATAAGTGGGTATTAAGAAAACTATCAACTCAGTTCATTAATGTAGATAGTGTTTTATAAAAAAAGACAAGTGGATGGTCTTTAGCTTCATTACTTGTAAGAGAAAGAAGTGGAAAAGATCATAAAAGAGATACACGTAGGGTTTTGTGGCACACACATGAATGGTTTAGAGTTAGCTAAAAAAATCATGCACCAAGGGTTCTTTTGGCTTAATATGGACCATAATTGTTCAATGTATGTACTGAAGTGTCATAAGTGTTTATAGTACGGAGACTTAAGACATGTGCCAGTATTAGAATTATACAATATGTTATCTCTTTGGCCATTAGTGAATAGACATAATTAGAGAAATACATTTGCCAGCCTCAAATGGGCAACATTTCATTGTGGTAGCTATTAACTATTTCTCAAAATAGGTCAAAGTAGAATCCTTTAAGAAGTTAGGGGCAAAAGAGATGGAAAAATTTATAGAGAAGAACTTGATCTATAGATACGGGGTTTCACACCATATAGTTTCAAATAATGGTGTCCAATTTTAGGCTAAAACAAAGGCACTATTACAAAAATATAGAATATAGCACCATAAATCCTTTTTTTATAGACCACAAGCCAATGAGGCAATTGAAGTTGTGAATAAGAATGTCAAAAAAATCCTAGCTAAGGCAATTATAACTTATAGGGATTGGGTTGATAGACTTTTATTTACTTTGTAGGGTTACAAGACTACTATTTAGACTTTAATAGGTGCTACTCCATTTTACTTGGTATATGGGATAGATGTTATACTCCCAGTAGAAATTAAACTCCAGTTATTAAGAATGGCTATAAAGGCAAAAATTCCTAAAGCATCATGGGTAGAACAAAGGTTCTAGCAATTGAACTTATTAGATGAGAAGAGGTTAAGGGCTAATTATCACAATCAAGTTTATCAAAAAAGGATAGCACGAGCCTTTGGCAAAAGGGTGAAAAATAACAAGTTGAAGGAAGGGGGACTGGTCCTTAAATAGATAAAGCTGGGTCTTGCTCATCTGAGAGGGAAGTTTAAATTGAATTGGGAAAGACCATTCATCCTTAAGCAATTATTGCCAAGATGCATTGCAATTCTTATAGACTTTAATAGAAATGAGTTCAAAGAGCATATGAACATAGACAAATTAAAACTATTCTATGGCTAAAGACAAATAAAAGAGAAAAAGAAGAGAAAAATAGCCCTACAAGTTAAAAACCAAAAAATAGTGGCCTTGCTAAAAATGGGTGCCCTAATAGGATGAAAATCGAAAAAAGGCATCATATGCAATAATTAGAGGCTGAGAGAAAATAATCAATCAAGAAAACCCACAAGGGTTGATTAATGATAGGAGTTCAAATGTAATTAAGATTTTCCTTGATTAAATGAGGATAAGTGTTGTTGTATTGATGTCCTATTATGATTATCATAAAATGCCAATATGATACAAGTAGATAGGACCACTTTAATAAGCTCGATTGAGCATCTTATGGATTGAAGAAACAAAAATATTGTTATTACATTATTTTGTATTTAAGTTCAAAAAAGCAATAAAAGTACACACTTTTCAAATCCTTTGCCTCTTGTTTCCATCTTGTGTTTTCAACCAATGAGATCGGTTGTTCCTAAAAGAATCGATTGCCCAATCCTTATATAATTTAGAAGTTTAGAAATTGCAAAAAACCTTAGGAGGTATTGTGGTCCTTAAAGATAACCACTTCCACAAGTCATCATACCTAGTAGTAAAGGTGACGAATAGATCTCCCCCTTTGAATGATAATGGGTGAGTAATAATACCCTGAGTCTCACTAAACTACCTCAAATAGCAGTCTAAAATATCAAATGTAGCTTTATGTAAGCCGACTAGAGGTATACAGCTTAAAGAACTGCTCCATCGTACATATCATAAAGAAATCCAGGGGTTCCTAAAATTTATGCTCTCATCAATGATGGCATTGATCCAAAGAACCCATTGCTCCATATCTAAAAAAAATGGCATATAACAGCATAAGGCAGTAAATGCTTTAGACTATAAAATTCGAGAACACGAAAGGGAGGATTATCTAACAAGTGAAGCTTTTTTAGCAACTAGATCTAAAAAAAAGCTATTAGGAATGAAAACATGAAAAAGGCTTCCTAAGCAAAAGCCAAACTGAGGGTAGGATGAAAACCTATAAGGGCAATCTATCCTTAAAAAGTCTATTAGGAATGAAAACTTAAAAGGGCTTCCTAAGCAAAAGGTAGACTAAAGAATAAGGCAAAAACCCCTTAGGGGGTAGTCTATTCTTAAAAAAGAACCTAAAGTAGAAGCAGGCTCCCATGGAAGAAATCAACTTCACCTAACTGCATGGCATTTAGTCCCATGATAGTCTCAGTAAGGATTAGCAGGAAAGGGTTCAAATTTTTAATCATATCATTTATCACATTGAACAGCTAATAGTGTCCAAAGTGGCCTTCAAAAGTAACTGTGAGATACTTAGAGAAAAAGATGAATAAGTATACATGTAACGAAGGGATGGGATGTCTATGTAACCTTTAACATAGGCTAGCAAGGCATTCAGAGAAATTGGTTCTCTCTTTAGGACCTATCTAACACTAGAGAATGAAGTATCTTGAGTGTATTGACCACCTCATACGAGTAGCGGAGAGTACAGTTGGGGCAGTAAGAAGGTGTATTAGATGAATAGGGCACCCCCAAAATTACAACAAATTCTTCAACTAAAGGGTACAACTCTTGATGAGAAAATCAAAAAATGTGAAAGTATTGGTTTTAAAAATAGACAGTGGCCTTTAGAAAAGTTAGATCAAGTCAAACCTATTGGAGGAATTTTAAGCCATTAAAAGGAGCTAAAGCAAGAATTGCATAAGGGGAGATCAAGAATTTTGTGAAGCTTTTTAAGGAATTTGTCACCCATTGGAGCAAAAAAGAAGAAAACACTTAAGTGGCAAGAAGATCTATGCATACATTAATAACATTTATAGACCAAGGATAAAAAAAATGGCCATTTTATACCCCATTTTAGCCAAAATAGCCATTTTACCTTTTGGTGAAATAGCCATTTTACTTGCAAATCGGCCATTTTAGCGAGGCCAAAACAACTATTTCATCAGTTGCTTATAAAAACTCCATTATTTCAATTTTTTTCATTTTTACTTCCATTTTTAGCCTTAGCATCTTATCTTTCAAAAAAAAACAAAAAGCAAGAAAAAAATGCCTCCATATCGACAATAAAGTTAGGTATGTTGCCAGCTAGTCCCTACGCACATAACAATACTAGGATGGCTAAATGCTAAAAAAGTAGAGAGATTCCACTGCTTAGCATCAGTTACCTTTATAGGGAGCTAATATTTCTACATAAATATGCTAAGAGCACTCTCTAAAGCAGACCAGTTGCTGGCATAAATGGCCATGCCACGTATCTCGAGGTAGCCCTCCAATTCCTGAGCACCTTTGAATACCTTTATGCTCACCCTTTATATGAGAGTGCTATCTAGTTTGGGATTCTTAGTATGTGCTACTAGCTCTCTATCCTTCAATTTTTAGAGATTATCTGATTACCCACCGATGGCATGATGGAGATACTAGAGTGCCTGGACGGCCAGTGGTCTGCACCTTTTACAAGGTTAGTCACATGAAGGCCTCCTCTATCCAAGACCCATTTCATTAGTACCTGTATAAAGTGTTGGCATTATCCTACTTAGGCTGTAATATTAGTACTAGTCAAGTGCAGCAAACCAAGATTTATGGCCTATGGGCTATGAAGCATAATGTCCAATCAACCTAGCATTGTCCATTTTAGAGCATCTTTACTAGGCCAATAGGTTCCCCAGTAAAGAAATCATGGTGGGAGGCATTTTCACGGCTATTTTGGTGGGAGTCAGCATCAATCTAGACTATATGGGTGCCCCCATTCAGCAGTAGTTTTGGGTTGAATGAGAGACCTGCTTCATGATTAAGAATGTGACAATTGATCTTACACGCCCAATGGGATACAAATTATACACACCTGAGGATCTAGCGCAATAGGATGAGGCACAACATGCAAGCATGGAACTAGAGAATGCCTAGTTCGCCATCGACTTGGACCAGCTGCTCGATAATGACCTCGATCCTACCAGTCTACGTAGGTAATAAAGACTGTAGAGAGATAAGGTTAGGCCGTCTTCAACACCTTCTCTAGAGTTAGTAACTGCATTTTTAGAGTTCATGCTTTAAGACATGGAAGCACGTATTCTAAAGATAGTTCATGCATTACACATAGATCTAGAAGCAAGGATTAAGGACAAACACTGTGAGCTAGTTACTAGGCTTGACTCCTTAGAGGCTGAGGTCCAGACTCTATGATTGAGACAGTCTCCTCTTTCTTAGCTTTACTTTTTTGCTTTTTATCCATTTCGTACATGCTAGTTTAAAACACTAATTATTGTACTCGAAACTCTAAATTTTTAAAATTATCATGTTTTATTTTTTCATCTTGTTCATATTTATTGTGTTTAAGCAAACAAGTAAATAAATAAATAATAAAAAGAAAAAAATAATAATAAAAAGAAAAAAAGAAAAAGAAGAAGAAAGAGAGAGAAAAAAGAAATAATAATATAAAATAATAATAAATACAAAATATAATGACCAATAAATAGAAGTAGCAAAGAAATGAAAAGCAAGAAAAAGCACTCACACACAACATGCATCACTGCTACAAATACAATAACATGACTAACAAGCTTAAACCTTTTTCTCATAGGGGGCAAGTAGAATTTTGCACGCAATATCACAAATGTTGAACCAACAATAGTCCACCCACCATTTGCTCAATTGTAGGGGACTAGGATGGCAACACTCGATTAATGAAAAATGGAAAATTCATTTAAACAAATTTATCAACTTTTGATATAATGACTCAAGCGTTGTCTAAAGTAAAAAATCAACTTCGGGTGTAAATCTTCAAGCACTACCTAAATTGAATCAACTTCAGATGCCATGTCTCTTGAAGGAAAAGAAATCAACTTCAAGTGTAATGTCTTTAAGCACTACCTGAACCAAATCAACTTTAGATACAATGTCTCTAACACTGTCTAAAAGAAAAAAAAAATCAACTTTAGGTGTAATGTCTCCAAGCACTACCTAAGCTAAAGCAACTTTAGATGTAATGTCTCAAGCATTGTCTAAAGGAAAAAAATCAACTTCGGGTGTAATGTCTCCAAGCACTGCTTGAACCAAATTAACTTTAGATGCAATGACTCCAGCAATGTTTGAAGGAAAAAAATCAACTTTAGGTGTAATGTCTCTAAGCACTACTTAAACTAAATCAACTTTAGATGCAAAGTCTCTAACACAATCTGAAGGAAAAAATTAACTTCAAATACAATGTCTCCAGCACTGTCTGGAGGAAAAAAATCAACTTTAAGCTTAATGTCTCTAGCACTGCCTAAATCAAATAAGCTTCAAATGCAATGTCTTTAATGCTGTCTAAGGAAAAATTAACAGGGGGTGTAATGTCTTTTAGCACTGCCCATATCAATATCAAATCACCTATAACAGGGTCATCCCATAAGGTATGCATCTCTTTCTTTCTAAACTTTGGGTCACCTCACACACTCTGTAGTCACCTCACCAAAGTTAGGGGAAACTATAGACACTGGGTTTCTAGGGCTCCCGTGTTCAAATTACCAAATGATGAAAGCACTAAATTTTGATAAATAGGGATGTTAACATTCGATTTAAACATCTCAAATATTTTAAAATTATAATTAACTTTTGAACATAAGTCCTTGCTTAACCTAAAAATCTCGCAATGTGAGAAAAACATACATCTATAATGGATTAAAGGCTCAAGCCTAATACCTAACACTAATGCCATAGGGGTGCAAGGGGCAAAGCCCCCCATGGTATGGAGTAGTTGAAAAAGGAAAAAAATGTTTCAAAATTAAAAATTTGCTTTTTTTACAAGCTTCGATCCATTGGGGGCAAAATGACATCGTTTTGACCCGAAATGGCCATTTCGTACCTCTTTCAAATAACCATTTTGTCCCCCAAAAGATGACATTATTTGGCTAAAGAGGTAGAATCTGTACAAGGCTCATCTTTAGGTGAAACTACCATTTTTCAAGGCTAAAATGGCTATTTCATTGCCTGGAATGTTTATTTCACATCTCAATCTATGTGTATATAAGGCAAACCCTATATCAATCTTAAAGGTTGACTTTTCTCAGAAAGTGCACACCTAAAAGTACAAAAACACTTTTCAAACACTATTTTCATAATTTCAAAAGGTTTTTCCACAATTCATTTGTTTTTTTCGAGATCTTTCATGAATGAAATTATACACGGTGCTCGGCCAATTCTTCTTCTTCTCCTTTTATTTCTCTTATCCATTGACCTGTTAGATGTGATAACTTATAACCTGTATTTTATTATTGTTGTCGTATTTATTTAATTATTTATTTCAGGCTTTTTATCATTATTCTATTCACCTTTTTGTATTATTATTCATACTAATATTATGTTTTATTGTTATTGCAAGTTATTTGATCTATTAGAATTTGTTTAACCTTTCTTTTTGCCCTTTCATCAAATATCGGTGAAGTAGTCCTTTATCATTCCTTTTTTATTTATTTTTATTTATTGTTATTTTATTTACTTCCTCATTATTTTCTTTATTTTTATTTAATTTATTTATTCATTATTTCTCTGTTAAATTGTATTTTAAGGAATTTCTATGTAATTTTTATTTCCTTTTGGATTACAATGTATTTTAGGTAAGTTCCATGTAATTTTTATTTTCTTTTGGTTAGAAGTATTTTAGGTAATTGCTGTGTAATTTAATTTTCGTTCTAATTATTTTCCTATATATTCCGTGAATGCTGTAATAGATAGAAAATGATTCCTTCACACGTCATGAAAAATAATCAAATCATTTTATACCTATATTATTTGTGTTTTTCTAAAAAAAATAGTTTTGATTTTTCTTTAATAAAAGTCACATAAAATAAAATCTGTTTTCTAAAAATTGGCATGCGAGAACTTAAGTTCTCAAGATAATCAATTACTTGATTTCATATATGATTAATTTTAAGTATTTTATTTATTTCTGTAAATGTGTTTTATTATTTTCTTATGTGATTGTATGATTTATTTTAATCTTAAAACTTACTTGCAAAAAAGGATAAAATTATAAATTTAATTTGAAATTATATATTAACTTGAGGTATATATAAAGTAAGGTTCTGAACCACTCTAGTTTTAGCCCTACAGGATATTTCCCAGCTCTAGTTGGATGGCAACTCTATCAAAACCAATGTATTATATATAATTTAATCAATATTCACTTTTCATTATAAATCAAATTCTACCCATACATATATGTGGTAATGTATTTATCAAAATTTGACTTGAAGTGTTTTCTTAACACCACTCAAACTGGACTTGCAAAAAACATATGGTAGCATTTCTGTTAACTTAACACCTAACTAGCATTACGAATAACTTTGCAATAGAAAAAGAATAATTGCAAAGGCCAAAATTATCTTAACCTTATATTCTAGTTTAAATCATCTCTAAAATCCATTAGTTCTTCTTCTTATACACTCATCCTTGTTAAATACAGAAGCAACAACTTAAAGCTTTTTCTCCACATAAATGAAAAACAATCCTAGATTGGATTCTTAACTAGTGATTGCATTAGTCTCTATTAGCCTAATCCTTTAAGTATTCTTAACTAAATTAATAATTTAAACAACATAAAAGTTTCAAAACACAACACTAAAATTATCTACCAATAGAAGACATTAATATTAAAAGAGAAAATACACTTCTTTTAATACCCATAACTAATCTGTAGGATACAAAAGACATGCATAAACTTGATTTCTATGCCTCCTAAATTGATCTACTCCCAAATGTCAGTATTGCATGAAAGCAAAGAAAATCCCTTCATGTTATTTTTATTAGTTTCAAATTCCCAATTCTAATTTAATTCCATTATAGCATTCTCACCTGTAATAATGAAAATCTACTTTCCCTTAGAAGGCACAATAGCTTAGAATTCCCAAATCTGATATCAGTTCTTGAATTTCGCTTTTGACTTCACTTAATCATTCTCTTTGATTAAATTATAGCAAATAAAGAACTTCCTTTGATAAACTTTCTTCCCATCTTCCACAGTAATCATAGAATAAAGTGCAGAAGTGACTTTTCTTGAGTGCCCTAGTCGAACTTAGCAAATCAAATTTCTTTTCTCTTAGCAACATCTAAGATTTGTCACCTATTGTCACTACACTATTGATGGAGCCATTGTTACAAATCTTTCAATTGCTACTATTGGTTTAGTTTTTGGTTTTATAATATCACCACTTTCTCCCTTAAATCATCTCTTTTAAGATAGATACAAGGCTAAATTGAATCATTTGACCTCTAAATCTCATTACCTTTTTCCTCTAAATTCTCAAGCCTCTGAATCTCGTGGAAGATGAGTGCATTATATAACCATAAAATTATGCCAAAAGAACTCACAAAATCGTTAATTTCAAGAACATCCTTTCCCTAAAGCTCTGTTTCAAGCTACTCTAGCTTATTCCCATTTGCAATAGGCATTATATCCTCAACCTTCTTCTTCAAAGCACTATTCATTAATTCATCAAAGTAGTGATTAAAGGTATAAGCGAGTTGTGAAAAGGGATCGAGAAGAGATTGTACATATTGAATGTTATGTAAGCACCAATGTAATTGATCAATTAAAGCAGCTTTTGATGATTCTGCCATATGCCCAAATCAAAATATCAAAATGATGCAATCATTCTCAAGCTTTTGTGTATTCAAAAATGGTTTGATTCTCAAGCTTCCATGATTGAAAACACCTTCTGCATTAAATTTTGAAAGGAGAATGATAAAAGCTACTTTTTCCTTTGACGTTCTTCTTTTCTCTATTTTTTTAATATTTGGCTTTTTTCAAGTGAAGTGTCCCTAATGCAATAGATATTATTAAGGAAATCTATAGTCCTTCCCCCATGTACCGTACACAGTTCATAATTATTTTCTTTTATTTGTTAATTGCTTTAAGTTAGTATTCTTTTAAATTTTTAAATAAGTACCCATCAATCTTTATTTTAGATCCTTAACATATTTTGAATTTTACTTAACACCACTTAAATCACACACTTTGGGTCCAATGCCCGATGCCAAATTGAAAGTTAGCTCTTCTCAAAATGTAGGAAATTTTTAGCACATTACAGTGTCATATAAGGCCCTGTATGGTAGAAAGTGCGGCACGCCTCTGTGTTGGATTGAACTAAGTGAGGATAAATTAATAGTGCTGATTTTGTTAAACAAGCTAAGGAAAAAGTGAAGATTTTTCAAGGATAACTTAAAGATAGCCTCAGATAGAGAAAAATCCTTTGTAGACCTAAAAGGAAAGGATATAGAGTTTGAAGTTTGTGATAAAGTGTTTTTTAAGGTATTTCCTTGGAAAAAGATTCTTTGATTTGACATAAAGGGTAAACTTAATCCTAGGTTTATCGGTCTATAAGATATTATTGAGCGTGTAGGACCGATAGTTTACATACTAGCCTTACTATCAAAGTTAAAAAAAATCCATAATGTATTTTATGTGTCTATGCTGATAAGGTATTAGTCATATCCTTCCCATGAGATATCAGTTGAGATAATGAGCCACAGCTAGATTTGACTTATAAAGAAGAACCAATTCAAATTTTGGCTAGAGAAGTTAAAGAATTGAGAAATAAATAGATTCTATCAGTTAAAGTATAATGGAGGAACCATAATATAGAAGAAACAACATGGAAAAGGGAAAACAACATAAGATAATAATACCTTTATCTATTTAGCATAAATACTTTTAAGGACAAAATTACTTAAGAGGGGAAGAGTTCTAATGCCCCAATTTAAAAAAAAAGGAAAATAATTAAAATAAAATTTTTGGATTAAATGTGATAAAAATGAAATTAAATAAAATTAAAAGAATGAAAAGTAAGAAAGAGCTTTTAGGGGATTATAAGCTATTGGATTAGAATTTTATGAACCAATCTTAGCCACTTATCCAGGGCATATAAAAGCCTAAATGTTGAATAGAATGAGAGAAAATTTATCTCTGTCTACATTTTTTTAAGCAAAAGATACAAACAACAACAAATCTATCAACTAAGCATGGTAATCCAATCCATTTTCATCTAGTAATTCCACCTATTCTCTCTTTATTATGATTTTATCTATTTTTTGCTCTTATTTTATTTTGGTTAGAGCTACTATTGGAATTCTTGAAGAGATAGAGGAAGAATTAAAGCATAAATCGAAGGGAAAAGCTATTATTGAAGCATAACTCATCTCTAATCCATTTTTTACCAATAATCAACATGTGCATAAACTTTTCTTTGTGATTATCTACTAAAAATTGACTAAAATTGTGTTTTTAGGTCAAAAAAGTTTAGTACTCAAACTATGGATTAATTGATGGATTTTGATAATGTTTAATTGGTTTTGGATGCAATTAACATGTGATTATTGAGGTATAATTTGTGTAAAATGCATATAAACATATTAAAATTGATATTTGTTTGTTTTAAGATTGATTTTGATGAGTTTTGCTATTGAATTCTGGTGATTTTTATAAGTTTCGAGGAGGTCACAACTATAACCCTTCATAGTCATGCCCATAACCCTTTAAAAGTCTAAACCCCTATTTTCAATATTTTTAAGTTAGCCACTATAATTTTCAAGGCCTTGTGGTCGTGACCTTTACAAGGTCATACCCATGACCCTTAAACTCAAGTAGTGAATGGCATTTTATTATAGCAAAATAAAGAAAGGCTTTTTAAGGACTTGTATTTGTAACCTAAGCTAAAGTTTTTTAAACATATTTTAGCATGCTTAAACTTAGATTTCAAGTGAATAAATTGATCACACATAAAAATACTAAGTAAGAACTTTATTCAATATGATATATATGTATGCTATGCATGTATGTGTAAGACAAGGTAAACAAATATGTTTGAGCCTTTAATGAAACCACAATTGCATCATGATTGAATATTATATGCAACAATTAGAAATGCTTATGAGATGTGTAATAAGTGATCATTCTATGTCACATGCTTGAATTACAATTGATCTCATGACATGACTTGTGAACTTATAATGCTTAAATGGACTTGTACTAGTGATGATTACATGACACATGAATGGACATTATTGAATTACTAAGGTCACTTGTATTGAGTTATTGATATGAGTCCTTGTGATGGCATACTATTCTATGATTGTTCACATGCCATGAGCTTATTACTAAAACTAAATGATGAATATATCATGTTAATGCAATGGATATTTTGGGGTGAATTAAATATAATGAAATGCCCACATATACTTAAACTAGCAATAATGTTGGGATAAGCTGGCATGCCAATAGTGTCTTTTAGCAATTCTGCATCACTTTAATTGATATTATTATTGTGATATAGCTGGGTAAGCCCTATAACCACCATACAACTAATTATTGTGTAGACATAGTCATGTAAGCTCAGTGAGCATTATGTATTGAGCTTATTTTTACATACTGATATGTAAGTATAGATACATAAGCCCCACTGGGTATTATGCAATTGTATATCTCTCTTTTGATTAATGTTGAAACCTATTATCCAGTCTATAGTAGTCTTAGGATACATTAGGATATATAAAGAGAACTAAAGTATTAAATAAGAATTAAGATTGTTAATACTAAAAATGTATTTTTCAATATATAAGGCATGGTTCTGTAATGGTATACTTAACATGAATTGTATGTAATGTGATATTATAGTTAACATAACCTCTTTATTGAATATGAATTTGATCTTGTCTCATGCTTTGGATAATGACAACAATCCACGAGGTAAGAAAAGCAAGAGCATACATGAGAAGCAAGGTATTAATGAGATATTTATTAGATATTTGACTATGTATTATGTATATGATGATGTGATAATTTTCTTAAGTGTTATTTAGTGGTATACAAAGGTAATTTATATATTACTAAGAAAATTTTGCTGAGTGCATTGGCTATTTCCATGCATAGGTTAAAGACTCCAATATCATCAAAGAAAGCATTAGTAAGTAGGGGTTCAATGATTGATTTAGAGCATTTTACATTGGCATGCATGAATATTTTCTATCTACTCTTGTTTCAGTTTGTTAATGAATTTATTATTGATTTTACATATTTGGGTTTGTAAAACTCCTATAAGTTTGAAACATTGGATTTGGACATGTTTGGTTTGGCCTAATTGAATGGCCTATATTTGGATTTTGGATAATTACTTATGGATTATCAACTGTGATTTAACTTTGATGATTGAGCAAGAGTTTGATAGATGTGTCATATAAGTTGCCAAGTTTTATAATAAGAATGTAAATTGAGAACAGGTGAATGTATGAGCACCTAGTATTATCGACACCCTAGGCATGTGGCATAATTACATCTAGTGCCTTAGGATATCAGGATAAGGGGCTTCACATGATATATTATAGTATTCTATATATTATGTTATAAAATTTTTTAATTGGAGTAAAAAATTAAAATATACTATGAAACAATGATAATGTTATATTATAATTTGATTTTTAAATTGTTACATAATTCTTTAAAAATTAAAAATAACATCTAACTAATATGGAGGAAATGGTTAAATAAATGTAAAAGTTTATAATCTCTATGTGACATTTCCTACCGGACTCCTGAAGAAATTTGACAAGTGATGCACTTCCTGCCAAGTCACCCATCCTAAAATTTCTCTAAGGGGTGAACTAAACATCCTATATGTGATGATATGACGGACTTAAAGAAACCATTTATAGACATCCTATGTGTTATAGAAAATTGGGCAACACAACGACTACTTGGTGACATACCAAAAATTATTTTCACATGTAAAAACACTTTTATAAACAACAATATCATTCTATCTCCATCTAGACCCTTCTAGTTCCCTAATTAACATCAGCACACATCAAAAACACACACAGGGCCTCAGGCCGATAGTTATCAAAAGCATCAAGCAAGACATATAGACAAAATAACTATTTATACACATCACATCTATCCTTTATATGTATAGACATAAGAAGCTTCTAAGCATACTAACCCATACCCTCCAATGTTTACATGAGTGCTAGCTAATAAAAAAAAAAGAGAAAGACTCTATATACCCTTAAACAAAACTATGCCGCTACATTGCACGATCTCCGAGGCTGGATAGCTTATCTTTTCGACCTGCACACCAAAACACTAGTACTCTAAGCATAAAACTTAGTAGTGAATTTAAAGCATTTAAAACATGTTATATGCAAATGGCTCACATGCAATGACAATATAACAGTCAATATGCAGTGTGTTTGGGTGGTATACCAAGTAATTCATGCAATTTGGATGATATGCCATATTTTCACAATAATTACCAAAATGCCACTATAATAATCTCAATTAAATTAATCATGCAATAACTTGCCATTAATCAAAGTCTGGATATTAATTCAATTTAATTTATTAGGCCCGACAAGATAAACTACACCTAAGACACTAGACCAAGAGGGAACTGAAAAGTTATGCAATAGCCAATATTTTAGACCCCTACCACTGTACTAGTATAGTCTGACAGCAGGCATCAACTCACTTGAACCTCCCAATACTAGACAAGAGATACTAAGGATTAGTCCATAGACCTCCCAATATCTTAAACAACTCAATGACTAATCATATTGTCGATAGTAGGGATCAATCCATAGACCTCCCAATATCCAGAAATCATAGCAACCTTCAATGGATAGCAAGGATCAATCTGTACACCTCCCCATATCCAAATAATCATCAACATTATACACTCCCAAAGTATAGTAGGGATCAGTTCGTAAACCTCTCAATATCTAGAAAATCATAGAAATCATCAAGCAGCTGCTAATCCCTAAGTTGACCGGTCAACCCATCTAGTGGGTGTCTAACTAATGGAACATCTTATCTTATTTCATGTTCATTTATTCACTAATCATCATCTTATAATATTTAAAAGTGAAAAATAGACAATTATGAATTTTATTTGACAATCAAAATTTGACCTGGACAGTTATAGGTCATTTTTTGTCCTATCGAATAGTTACATGTCAATTTTTTTGAGGTATTTTAGGTCACTTTCTTAGGCATAATTAAGTTCATATTAAGTCTAGTCTATGTCATTATTTTAATCCAATTATGTCCATGTTCAGGGTATATTTTAGTATAGGCATCCCTAATTCATTTTTCAAGACAGTTATAGGTCATTTTCCATTTTTGTGTAGGCTATTTTAAGTCCCAAATCAAGTCCATTTCATGACACTTTTTAGTGCCATTTGCACTCATATACATATTGATAAGCCTAAAGCCAAGCTCACTTATACATTTCAAATAGCCTTAAAAGAGGCTTCAATATGTTTCACATAAACTTTACAAAATGTCCCAAAATTTAGATGCCATTTACATGCCAATTTAGTCCATTTTTAAGTTCAATTTCAATATGTCATTCTAAGCCATTTTAAAGTCTCTTTTTCAACCACTTTTCAATCTTAATTACCATACCAATAGTCACACCTTTTCATATCTTATAATTCATACATGTTCACTTATTTCATGCCAAGTGTATGCTACATAATTCATGCTAACTATGCCATGCCATTTCCACACACACATGCCATATCATACCATGCCTATCATATGAAATCTAGCTTACATACCTTTCGGTCAATGCTTTCCCATGGCTATATACATGTTTTTCTCCATATTCAACCACACATACACATACACTAACATCATTTAAGCACACATACACACATATTATGCACATTTCATGCAAATTAAACTATGGCATGCCTTATATATGCCTCAGCCACAGCAAGAAGTCACACACATATACATTTTCCACCAAGTTCACCACATATATCTATCATACTATCCTTAACATGCCATTCCCTATTAAGTACCCTAAGTTACCATGACATTCCCATGCCTACCACCTAAATCACCCTAAGGAACCTCTCAGCCACTCACTAACAACCTAACTAAAGTCTCCCCCTTCTTACTATACCCATACAAATCATACCCTTATATGTCACATGTACCAAAAGCCATCACATTTCCATCTAAATCAAACCATACACACACCACACACATGCACATACCAATCTCTTAGCAAAAATGAGGCCTTAACTAATTCTTCACTTTCTTCACAAATTCACCACACAATTCATTCATAAGGCATGAAATTAGCAAAGCATGCTACCTCATTTTACATACTCAATCCACCTTAACCCTAAATTCTATACAACATTTCTACATGCTTTGTAATAAATTCTACATAACATGCCTACAATACATTAAATTCACTAACCTCTTCAACAAAGAGGACTTATCCTACACTTTAAGCTTGTGAATGGCCTTGTTTCCCCCTCACTTTTCTTCCTTCTCCATACACGCCTCCTCCCTTTAAAAAATTAATAGAAAATTCTATAACTCCCCAAATCAAAATCTAAGATTATAGGCATTCTTAGAATGGTAAAATACTCCAAGAAATAAATGAAAAAAAAGGAGGAAACACTTACACACAAAGAGTTATTTTCCAAGCACCCTTTATGTACACTTATATGTTCTTAAATTTCTTTGATCTCTATGGATTTCTATGGCCTTCAAATTCTTCAAAATTAATTTACAACACATTGAGGGAATTTTTTATGGCAATTAGGGGCTATTTTAGCTTTGAGAAGCCATGAAAATGGCAGATTGAAGGTGATAGTGGTGTCAAGAACAAAGGAAAAAAAAGGAGGAAAATGGGGGGGTGGCAATGCCAAGTGGGAATCTAGGTGTCTACACGAGGTTTTTATAATGGCTTAGGCGGCATTGATGGAGCCACATGCTACCTGAGCACCCCAAAATTGCTTTATTTCGGTAGAAACTTAGGGGAATTTTTAAAAATCACTCAAACTTCTTGTTTTAAAAATACTCAATTGGTCCTATTTAGAGGCTTGTAAAATTTCACGGCCAAATTTCCTCAACAGGATAGTTAACCAACTACTTTAGTTTACGTGTAAAACTTAAAATTAAGGAAAAGTTGCAAACAACCTCGAAATTCAAAAATTCCTTCACCAATGAATTCAAGGGAATTTTTAACCTTTAGGGTATGGTATTTTTAAGTCTTTCTGCGCACATCTCGGGCCATTCTTGCCTTAAATCCAATTGAACCTACGGCCTATTAGATTATAGCCTAAAATAATTTATTAGTTTTGATAAATCTTTAAATTAAGGCATTTTCATCATTTTCAAGCCCCTCAAAGTTTCATGACCAATATGCTCCACCTTAGGCCTCATGAAAGTGACCCAGTACCCCGACACACTTTTTGTGCCTTGGAGTTACTATTTATAGAACCTTGACTTACGGGCATTACAATTCTTCCCCTCTTAAGAAATTTTGTCCTTGAAATTACTTGGAGTAAATAGATTCATCTGCACTTCAGGTTCCAATGTGGCTTTTTCTGCATTATAGTGCTTTTAGAGAACTTTAACCAAAGGAATGGTTTTATTCCTTAACGACTTCACTTCTCAAGCTAAAATCTGTATTAGTTCTTCATTGTAACTTAGGTCTAGCTGTACTTTAATATCCATCACTAAAACTACATGGGAAGGATCTGATATGTACCTTCTGAGCATTGAAACATGAAACACACTATGTATCTACTGTAACTGAAGATGTAAGGCTAGGCTGTATGCTATTGTTCCCACTCTCTCTATAATCTCATTTAGTCTGATAAAACTGGGACTTAACTTCCCCTTCTTCCCAAATCTGAGTACTTTCTTCCATGGGGATACTTTTAGAAATACTTTCTTACCCATATCATATTCAATATCCCTCTGACTCAAGTTAGCATAAGACTTTTGTCTGTCAGTTGTAGCTTTTAATCTCTACCTGATAATATTAACTTTTTCTTCTGCATTGCTAATTAGATCAACTCCTAATATCTTGTTCTCCCTAACCTTACTCTAACACAATGGAGTTCTACACCTTCTGCTATATAGTGCTTCATAAGGTGCCATACCCAAATAGGCTTGATAATTGTAGTTATAAGCAAATTTAGATAAGGACAAGTACTGGTCCCAATTGCCTTTAAACTTAATGGCATAGCTATGCAACATATCCTCAAGTACCTGTATCATCCTTTCTAATTATATATCTATCTGAGGGTGGAAAGTTATACTATAAGTCAGCCTGGTACCTAATGCCTGATACAGTTTCTTCTAAAATCTAAAAGTGAAGTGAGGATCCCTATCTGAAATAATAGCCATAGGTACACCATGGAGTCTAACAATCTCATCAATGTACAACTTAGCCAGTCTTTCCGGTGAATAATCCATTCTAATAGGAATGAAGCGAGCTATCTTAGTCAATCTATCAATAATCACCCACACAGTATCACACTTATTCCTGGTCATAGGTAATCCCATCACAAAGTCCATTGTCACCTTTTCCCATTTCTATTCTAGTATTGCTATAGGATGTAGCAATCTAGAAGGAACTTGAATCTCAACTTTTACTTGCTAGCATGTCAGACATCTAGCCACATATTCTGCAATGTCTCTCTTCATACCTGACCACCAATATTAAGACTTTAAGTCCATATACATCTTAGCACTACAAAGGTGCATAGAATAAAGAGCTTTATGTGCCTCCTTTAATATCTATAATCTCAAGTCATCTATGCTAGGGACTCACAACCTACCCTGATAATACAGACATCCTTCCTCACTTAACTCAAATCCCGTTGCCTTCCCTTTTTTAACTTTACCCACAACCTGTCTCAATTGTTCATCTTTCACTTGAGCTTCTTTTACCTACTTCCTGAAATCTGGTTTAATATAAACTTTAGCTAAAATGGCATCTTCCCCTGCATACTGCATTCTAGCATTCAAGGCTTTCAAGGTTACCATGAATTTCCTACTCAAAGCCTCTGCTACCATATTAACTTTCCCTGGATGATAGTTTATCAAATAGTCATAATCTTTAATCAGCTTTAACCATCTTCTTTGTCTCAAGTTTAACTCTCTCTGAGTAAGGAGGTATTTTAGGATCTTATGGTCTGTATAAATGTAACACTTTTCACCATACAGATAATGCCTCCAAATTTTCAAAGCAAACACAATGGAAGCTTACTCTAAATCATGAGTAAGGTAGTTCCTCTCATGTGGCTTCAACTGTCTCAATACATAAGCTACCACTTTTCCTTCCTACATTAACACACAACAAAGTCCTTAACCTATTCAGGTTGAATCAAGATAGGAGCTTCTATCAACTTCTTCATCAGCTTGTCAAAACTCTCTTAACATTTGGCATCCCACTCAAACTTTGCATTCTTTTTAATCAATCTAGTCAAAGGTGCAACAATCATAGAAAATCCTTTCATAAATCTTCTGTAGTACCCAGCTAAACCCAAAAAACTGTGTATCTCTATCACATTCCTTAGAGGTTCCCATTCTAACACTGCTCTAACCTTGCCTCTAACACCTTCTACTGACACCACATGTCCTAAAAAAGCTACTTCATTTAGCCAAAATTTACATTTGCTCAACTTGGCATATAACTGCTTCTCCCTCAGAGTCTATAGCATAACCCTGAGATGTTGTTCATGTTCTTCTCTAGTCCTAGAATACACTAAGATGTCATCAATGAATACATTAATCTAGGTAGGGTTGAAACATTCTATTCATTAAATCCATAAAGGCTGTTGGGGCATTAATAAGCCTAAATGGCATCACTAAGAACTCACAATGCCCATATTAAGTCCTAAAAGATATTTTAGGAACATCAGCCTCCTTTATTCTCAATTAGTGATATCCAGATCTCAAATCAATCTTAGAAAACACACTTGCACCTCTCAACTAGTTAAAAAGATCATCTATCCTAGGTAAGGGATACTTGTTTTTCTCTGTCACTTTATTAAGTTGTCTATAATCAATACACAATCAAAAGAACCCATCCTTCTTCTTCACGAATAGAATAGGGCTCCCCAAGGTGAAGTACTATGTCTAATGAACCCTCTAGCTAACAGAACTTACAACTATGCCTCTAATTCTTTCAACTCAGTAGGTGCCATTCTATAAGCGATAATAGACACAAGAGTTATGCGAAGATACACCTCAACCTCAAAATCAAGGTCCCTCTATAGAGGTAACCATAGCAACTCATTAAGAAACTCAAAAACTACAAGGATCTATTCAAGCATTGGGGTGGAAGTACTAGTATCATTGACATGTGCTAAGTAAGCTTCCGCCCTTTTCAAATGAGTTTTCTTACTGTAATAGCTGAGATAAGATTATCCAAAAGGTTTTTCTCACCTAAAACTATCACTGTATATCCCTCTATAGTCTAAAAGATCAGCTTCTTGTGTTTACAATCCATTATAGCCTGGTGTTTAGATAACCAATCCATTCCCAAAATCACATCAAACTCATGGAAAGGTAACTCAATCAAATCCACAGGAAACAAACATTCCTGGATTACTAAGGGACACTGCTTATATACCCTGTTCACGGTCTTATAGGATTACTGACTTGAATGTCTATGTGCACATGCTCAGATTTTAGTCCTCTATCATGTGCTTGTGTGGTGCATACATAAGAATGTGTAGATCCTAGGTCCAATGAAAAAACTGAAACATCAAATAAATGAAATATGCTAGTAATGACATCTAGGGCTACTGCTTCTTCACAACCCCTAACAGCATATTGCCTCGCTGGTACACGGGCTTTATATCTTATCCCCTAACTAGCACTGGGCTAATTCCCTTTGCCCTAGCTCTATCCTCTACTCTAAGATGCTGCTACAAATGCCTGAGTACGAGCACCCTCTGGCTATCTTTGAGGACACTCTCTCTAATAATGATCTCGAGCCCCCCAAGTAAAGCATTCTCCCTCCTACTCAACCAACACTGCCCTTAGTGTCTCTTATTACAAGTATTGCAGGTCAGGAGTCCATTTTTGTTACCTACTAGTCTTGGAGCACTAGTAGCTCATGGAGGTGGTCGAGGTCTAACTATAAAAGCCTACCTATACCTCTAAGACTATGTCTACCATGGTGCATAATGCACTAATTGAGATTGAGACTGAGATTAAGACTATGCTTCTCTTCTTCTCTTACTACCACCTGAAGCTGCACTAGACTGCCTAGCAGTGAACTGTCCCTTCCTCTGAAAGAAGTCACTCTTCTCCTATACCATCTCTTCTATATCATATATAGATGCTACTAATACAATAAAATCTGTCACCTTCAAGTTAGCTATCTGCATCTTCTGATTTACATTTAAGCCTTTCAGGAATCTCTTACATTTTTCCTCTTCATTAAGAATGAACTCCTCAGCATATCTAATCAGTCTAGTAAAATCCTTCTCATACTCTGACACTATCCTCCTACTCTATCTTAAATCTAGGAACTCCTGCCTCTTCTTATACTTGTAAGAATCTAGAATACACCTCTTTCTGAACTCTATTAAGAAGAACTCCCAAGTAACATCTGTTACTACCTTCCTCTTCTTAATAGTATCCCACCAATGGGATGTTTCTTCCGGCAGGA
>CANXYI011894082.1:0-10097 GCA_948208565.1 Hura crepitans | reverse complement strand
TATAAGTGTTTAACTTAGTGTGAATGTGTGCTGATGGGTCTCCAACCCTATGATATATTATGATTGAGATATTATGTGTTTGATGAAATATTAGAGGACCAGAGGGTCCAATGAAGTTCGTGATGGTATATAATTTCATATAAGTGTTCTTTTACAGGTTCAAAAATTTGGCTAGGGAATAAAGCAGCCGTTATGCTGCCCGTTTGTTTTAAAATGTCTGGTAACACCTGAGGGTAACATGAATAGTACATCACTAGACAGTGGTTCATTCTGAAGGATAAGATGGATTAGATTAAGCAGTCTAGTGACACTTCTTACCTATTCAAATAGAATGGGAAAGGCGTGTTACATGCTATAATGTGTATGTGTGATTGATGGTGTAGAAAAGCATGTACATGGCCATTTGGAGACATTGGTTAAGAGGTATACAAAGCAAAAATGGCATGAAAAAGGAGGTATGACATGGCATGTGTATGTGTGTGATTGGCATGATTTATGTGATGTCCATAGGGCATGACTTAGGTGAATATGCATGAGTAATAAGGCATGAAATGCATGAATATAAGGATACCTTTTAAGGTTAAAAAATGGTTAAAAAGGGGACTTGAAATTGGCTTATAATGGTATGGTAAATTGACTTGTAAATGTACTATAATATACAAGCAAATAGTACCTTAAATTGAAACAATTTGTAATGTTTATGTGACATGGAATGGAAGCCACTTTTATGGCAATTTGAGATGAACTTTTGAGGTTGGCTTTAGGCCTATGAAAGTGTATGGTAATGAGTGCAATTGGCACTAAAAAATGGATTATAAAGGACTTAAAATGAACCTAAAATGACCAAGGCAAATTTGTAAATTAACCTATAATTGTCTCGTAAAACATGAATTTTGGGACTATGTTTAAAAATGATTGCTTAGTTTAAATGAGCCAAAATAATGGACTAGGCTAGACTTAATATGGCTTTAATTATATCTAAGATAGTGCCCCAAAATATTTTAGCAAATTGACTCGAAATTGTCCTGTAGGGCTAAAAATGTCTATGTTAAAAAAATCAACTGTTTAATAAAAATTATGACTGTCTATTTTTCAACTTAGAATATTATAAAAAGATAATCAGTAAAGAAATAAACTTAAAATAAAGTTAAATGGCCCATTAGTTAGACACCCATTAGATGGGTTGATCAGTTAACTTAGGGATTAGTAGCTGTTAGATTGTTTGTTTATTAGATTGGGTTGGTGTAGCAGCCGAGGTTCATAATTGAGCCACTGCACTAGTCTATAAGGTAGACCACTATATTGCTAGCATTTTTGTCTGTATATCAGACTAGGCCGATGCAGTACCAAAGGTCCCTAGAGGGGCCACTACATTAGTTTGCTGGGCAAATTGGGATGAATAATTTGACATGATAAATTGCCATTAGGAGGTCTAAGAACTGATCCCTATGCACAGTTGCTCATTTTCTAGGATGTTCCTATGAACTGATCCC
This sequence comes from Hura crepitans, assembly GCA_948208565.1. Classification (NCBI taxonomy): domain Eukaryota; kingdom Viridiplantae; phylum Streptophyta; class Magnoliopsida; order Malpighiales; family Euphorbiaceae; genus Hura; species Hura crepitans. The sequence goes on along the minus strand of CANXYI011894082.1, from coordinate 8,604 downwards.
TATGGCTATATCAAGTCGGTGCAGCAGCCAGGGTCCAAAATGTGGGCCATTGCACACTTTTTCAGTTCCTTCTTGGTCCAATGTCTATAAGTGTCATTTACCTAGTCGGGCCTATGAAATGGAATTAAAGAAAAGTAAAATACAAGTCTAGCATAACTGATGATAACTTATGATGATCAATTTAATAAATAAAACATAGTGGCATTTTGATAATTTTGAAGTAAACATGGGATATCATCTGAATGGCATTAGTCACCTGGCATATCACCCACACACTACATCGAGACCATTTTTTTATGTTTGCTTGTGTGTGTTAATGCATGTTACATGTTATGAATGGTTTAATTCACCATTGAGTTTTATACTCAGCATACCCGTGTTGTGGTGCATAGGCAACAAAGATAAGCAGACTAGCCTCGAAAATCATGTGATGTAGCAATACATGTGTTGAAGGGTAAATAGAGTTGCTTTTTATTTGAGTAACGGCACTCATGTAAATACTGTAGGTATGGGTTAGCATGCTTAGGAGCTGCTATGTTTATGTATAAAACATAGATGTGATGCATATAAACAGGTGCATTGTTTGTTTGGAATGCCTAAGGTTTTGATAACTATGGGCCTGCGGCCTTATGTGTGTGTGATTTTGATATATGTTTGATGTGTGTTAATGTTGACTGGTAGACCAGAAGGGTCTAGACAGAGGTTAAATGGAATGATTGTTTATAAAAGTGCTTTTAATAGGTGAAAAAATTTTGGTATGTCACCTAGGTAGCCGTTGTGCTGCATAATTTTTTGTAACTTTTAAAGTGTCTATAAATGGGTTTTCTAAGTCTATCAGACCATATATGAACATGCTTAAGGATTAGACTAGAAATCTAAGCAATACCTAATAGTGTTATAGAATAATCCATAAGTGTTCAAGAGTTTACCTCTGGAGAAATTCTAGGATGGGTGACCTAACGAGAAGTGCATCGCCTATCGGGTTTCTTCAAGAATTTAGTAGGGGGTGTGACACACAACCTTGCTTTACACCAGGACCACTAATCTTTTGCCTAAAAAAGGGTTGGAATCAAATCTTATTTATGCCCTAATAATGTACCTTCCTTTATATTTAAACATTTATCAATCCCTTATCATGCAAGCATGTATCACAATTAAAGCATTCATGTCACCTTTTCATTTAGAGAAAATAAATTGATGTATTGAGAATATATAACAAGCATAAATATATATCCAAAAATCAGATCATTTATTAGTTGTGGTTTAGCCTGATAACTACTCGTAATTTAGTAGGAATTAGCAATAATTGCCCAACTCCCATCTATAAGAGATTTGCCTTTGTTAAAATACATTTTTCATTGTGACTTTTGTTGAAGGGAAACTCAAAACCATTTCGTTTAGGAAAACACCAATTAATTATATAGAAAACTATTTGATGTGAAGTTAGGCTTTTGGCATGTAAAATAAGTTATTAAACTACCTATTATAACCCAAAATAATCAAGAGAAGTGAAATGTACAAAACCAAATAAAAATATAACAAGACATATAATTGGTCCCATTTGTGCATCATCAAGTCCTTGCAGACTTAATACAGCTCTGATATATATTTGTGCAGACTACCATATGTAAAGGTTATTACATCTATCTAGACCTCCAATCTAGTATGGTCACTTGTATAACTCAAAGAAAATGTCAATAACACTAAATAATGGTCCACAAGGACCCAAAGGAAGGATAAAACTACAACAACTTATTTGACATAAGTACGACTGAATCATAATGTATGCCTAATGGAATAATTATCGAGAAAACTGTAGATTTATTGATCATAGAGAACATAGGATCTAACACATGTAATAATAAGGATTGGGATAGCTAAGAGATGTCCATACAGACTATGTTCTTCATGAAGAGGGGTTTATATAGACTGAAGAACATAATAAACATACATATAACACACATATCTATGTGGACTCATTTCTTGTTAAAGGGAGTTCGTGTGGACTTCAAGACAGAGCAAATATAAAACAATGGAATACATTCCTTTTGAGAGGGAGTCTATATGGATGGCATAACAATATGAACATGCATATAACACACATATCCATGCAGACTATGTTCCTTATGAAAGAGAGTCCGTGCGGACTTCACAATAGTTCTAGCATGTCAACAACATGCATATTAGGGGATGGAATAATCATATAAGATGGTAAAATCATTTAATCATCTTAACCTATAAATGGAATACATTAAAACATGATATATAAAGCAAATAAAAAACTATTATCGAACATAATTCTGCACGAATGTCAAATCATACATATATCAATAAATTAAGTCATGTGGTCATAAACATGCCTTAAAGTAGGTCTGTGTGATTAAGAAGAAAATAATAGAATAATCACAACATGAAAATAGTCAATTGTACATAATACAACAACTTAAAATGATGACCTATACAACAACTTAAAATGATGACCTACTCTTTATGATCAAGGTGGGGATTACCTAGAATCACCTCACTCATGACCAATCATAGGAGATCATGAGGCCATGATAAATAGTTTGAATATGTATAGTAGAAGGCCTCAGTCTTACCTTTATAACTAAGCTTTTAAGTAACAACAAGAGATGTAGTGTTTTAGAAAGAAAGATAATTTAAGTGTAGGCTAACGATCTAGTAGTGCGAATCTTGTGTTAAAGTCCTTTCTTAAACTCTTGGATATTAGGGTTTGGCTCTTCAAGTTGCCTCCCCATTCTCATACCTAAGAGGGGTATTTATAGGCTTAGTGGATATGTCTCCCATCTAGAAGTGATAGAGTTCTTTTAGGATTGAGAGATAGAGTCTAAGTAGGAAGCTCCCACTTTTGGAAACTTCTCATCAACAAGTCTATGCAGACTCAAGCTACTTAGTCTATGCTAACCAAGTTTATGGGTTCTTTTGCTAGTTTATGGGCTTTAGGCAAAGTTTGCTTTAATCTATGTGGATGTGGGCTAGAGGTCTGTCTAGGTAGAGTATAAGCATTGGGCAAGGTTTGTTTTAATTCATGCAGACATGGTTTAGAAGTCTGTCTGTGCAGACTATAGGCCTTAGGCTAGGTAGGATATAGGTGGATGATGTAAACCTCTTAGTGTTAAGTATGGGCAGACTAATACCTTGTTAGTCTATGCGGATAAGATTTCCAAGTGACTTAAATTATTGCTTAAGAGTTTGTTTTTGGTTACATTCATAGGCCTAAAAAGGTAAGGCGTCTATAGTTATCCCTAATTTTGTGTGTGCTATGAAAATGCATTAATAGGAATAGTACACAACAAAGTACCTTAGTTAGAGATACTTACTTTACCATGAGTCTACATTGAATATGAATGGCTGTCTCAAGTTGGTGAAGTTTTACTAAGTGGATTTGCTTGTTAGGCTAAACTCGAGGTATTTATAGATTGGCTTGCTAGGCTGAACCCAAAAAGTTGGAATTGCTTGCTAAGCTGAACTCTAGATTTTTGGATTTGCTCCTTAAGCTGAACTTGAGAGAGTTTAGATTGGGCATTAAGCTGAATCCAAGTGAATTTAGATTAGGCATTGAGCTGAATCCTTTTAAAAAAATAGAAATTAGTATTTATTCAATATGGTAGCTTGGTGGTGGCATACTTGGCATTCATCAATTATGGGTGAAACTTATAATGTTGTTCAAATGGGCACGAAGCTGAATCTAAAAAAGTTGATGTCTTAGAGTCATTGGGCTAACACGTAGTCGAATCCTAAGGAAGAAGAAAATAAATGATTGGATTAACATGAAGTTGAAACCCAAAAAAAGAGAAAGGATTTTAACAGTTGATGATATCAAATTGACGTAGAGTTGAATTTAGCCAAGAGATTAACTTATAGATAAGGGGGTAAGTGTTCAAGGTAACTAAACCCTACCTTTTCAATGTTGTTCTTTAGGAATACTTTAAGGATCGACTTAAAGTTATACATGAAGCAAAGAATGCTAAGGAAGAGGATTTTGAAAACCTCCAATAGAAGGAAGAAGCTCTGGTATGTTCTTCCTTTTCAATAGGGTTAAGGCCACCATTTCTTTAAAATAATTCTACTAGCATTTGTGGATGAATAATATTGAGCTTAGATACTGAGTTAGGATTTTGCAAATTCATTGATGATTTTAAAACAACATTTGTTGGGAACTGATCTTTTTTAAATTTAAAGATAGTTTATTGACTTAGATAGATTCAACTCCATCAACTCATGATGTGGTAGAATAACACCTTATCTAAGTTGAATAGAGATGTTATGTTAAAAACAATTAAATGTCTCCAAGAAAATTTGAAAATGAAGGCTGAATCTATTAGTTTGAAAATAAACTAAGCAAACTGAAAACTTTTGACCTACTTTGTTTTTTTAGCTTGAATAACACATTTTTAACTTTGAAAAAAAAATCTAAATGGTAGGAAAAATGTTTATACAAGTAAAAGCATGTGAAACTTAGCCAAAACCAAGGTTGGAAATAGAAAATGGATTAAGTTAATTCATTTAAGCCTAGTCAAAAATGGAAAAATTAATGCAATGATTGATTAAACCTATTTTATTATTGAAAACTGACTAAAACAAATTTATTGGGTCATTATTTATTAAAAATGGTGAGCATTAGTTCAAAATCAATTTATTTTATTAGAAAACCATTTTTAAGCTCGTTGACTGAAAATGACCTATGTAGTTTTTTTCATAAACTTATTCTTTTGTATTCTCACACTTGAGTGCAAATTTTGTCTAATTTCAAGTTTCATTCCTTTTTTGACATTAGTTTGATGGTTTTCATGATCTCTCAAGGTCATGTTTTCAAACACACTGGATAAACAAAGGCCATGCAGACTTGAGATCCATGGGTTAAAGTAGGTCCCTGCGGACACAAACTAAGTCTATAGAGTGATTTGTGTAGACTGAAGTTAGATGTATGGATGAACCATGAAATAGGTCTATGTAGACATGATCAAGGTTCTATGGTGGTAATTTATGTGGATAAAAATTGATGGGAGGATGGATTAAGATATAAGTCCGTGCGGATGTAAAGGGTGAAATTTGTGTTGACTTGTCGCAATAGAATAAAACCATTGACTTTCTCTTCTCTATTTCACTTTGCCCTTTCTCAGTTTTATTTTTCCTCTGTATATTTTGATGTTAATGGCTTCTTCTAGTAGCTCTTATTCATCCCTACCTCTTATCAATGCCAATGCAGCCACCAACTAGACTCTGGCAGTGCTCTTATTGCCATTAGCGATCATCTCATCGTCTCTTTCACCTCTCCCACAAGAGGAGGACATCATGATACCTATCTTGGAGGGTTTTATGTCCTTCTTGATGATTAATTGGTTTTGAAATGTCACCCTAGTGAATGACATTTCATTTAGTGCCTGACACTATTATTGGTTGAAATGGTGGGCTATGCATATGCGAAAAATTACCCCTAAGTTCTTTTCTTGCTTTTTTGGCTTCATTCTTAATTCTTGGTTGCTTTTTCCTTCATCTTCTTTATTGTCTACATTGTCTGGTTTGACAAGTCTATGCAGACTTAGTTCATCTAGGGCTGACTTAGTTCGTGCAAACTTGTCTTTTAGCTAGATTTTCTAAAATCATTAGGATAGGAAGCTGAGCATCTCTGCATGTGATAGAATAGCTAGTCCGTGTAGACTCACTTAGTGTTGCTTGATGTCAATGCGGACTCTCATTTGTGAGGTCCATATGGACCCTTTTATGATAGTTTTCATACCTTATGCATGTTTTACCTTTCTGTGGGTTGTTGTGTTCCTGATTTGTGGTGGTCTATGCAGACTAGGGATAAAGTTGGTCTATACAAACCCTCTGCTTGTTGGTAGTCCATGCTGACTCTGAAAGACTTACCTACTTTTGGTCGGTGTGGACTCCTTTGTTTCAAATTTAAGTCCATATGAACATGTGCCTTACTTATCATTGTTTACCTTTTACGGACATGCCTCAAGTGTAGGGGGGATTTTGTTAGGTCCATAATAGTGGTATGCATCGATGCCTATTCAAGTGAAAGATCAAGTTCATATGGAAGGTGATTTTTGCAAGGACCTCTAATCAATTTAGCCTTACTAGATAGGTGGATGGACACAACACACACCTTCCATATGCCATTTGAGGAGCTAACCATCACTCCTTTTGACTTGGCATTCATTACAGGAGTGCCTTGTACTTGTTAGGCCATCAGTTTTGATGCTAGTTACTGCTTCCCTTCTCTTTGCCTCTAGAAAGTGAGGAGCATACTCCATTTTATACCTCAGATCGCTAAGGTAGCATCTGATACACCAACTTGTATAAGTAGTAGGCTAATGTTGCACCTACTGCTCAACCTGAGGTTAATCACTATACTCACTGCTTTGTCCCATATTTGTTGGGGACCACATTATTTATGAATGCCAATAGAAATGTGAGTTGGACCTTTTTACCCATGCTAAAGCAAATTATTGGTATCAGTTCTTGGAACTGGTGTTGCTTTTCATTAGGCTAGATGTACAGGAGCCTAGACATGGTGATTCATAAAAAGAAAAGCCATTTGTTCATCTAGGGCTTTGTTTTTAGTGTCTTGGTGAGTGCTATTCATTTTATCCATTGTCTCTCACTTACCTAGTCTCTTTTAAATTTTGACATTATTTTTGCACAGGTTTTGGCATATAAGCTTCTCTTACTACCATAACTGTGTAAGCTGGATATTCCTCATCGATATCTAGTGATGGATAGGTGGGTTTGAACCTCTTTAGAACCCCAGAATGTATCATCACTGATGTATCATTATTAGTATCTAAAGCTCACAAGCTTAGGATGATGTAAGTAATCTTACAAAAATGTAAACACACTGATTAGCTCAATTTAAGAATTAGTAATATTATACTTACATGATTTTCCTTCTTTTAGGTTGACTTGCCTTAGTGGGTATTCCCTACTAAAGAGATAGCAGATTTTCTCTACTCTATGCTAGAGTTGTCCTCTCAAAGGCTCTTACTGACAACTCTAGAGGCCTACTCTTAGTTTCTAGGAGAAAGAGTGTTGAGTTGGCACATGAGCCCTTATGTGTGCTACATTCCTCAAAGTCCTCCTGACACCATGCTATTTAGAAGGTATATTAATGACTTGGAGTTTGTTAGGGGCATGACTGTAGGTGTGCCTAGGGACACCTTAGTGGATGTTGAAAGAGGAGATTACTCTTCTTAAGCTTTTGCACACTTGTTGTCTCGTGTGCCTTATACTCCAGGGCCTGCTCTTTAGGTACATTGTTGGACTTCTAGGTCATGATTTCTTAAAGTAAACTTTTGATTGTGTGTTTCTATTATAGCCTACTACTACCACTTCTAAATTTGGACCTTCTTTCACTAGAAAGAGGGTGAGAATGGTTCTTAGTTCTCAAGGGCCTCGATTTTCACCTCTTCTTATGTGTACTATTAGAAGTGGAGTCTCTAGTGCCTCTAATGGTCAGTCATCATTGCCTGATGAGGTTGTAGGCACTTTGATAGACATGCCAGAGCTAAGCTACATATTGTATGGTGTGGATGGAGAGTTGTCCTGTACTCGCCTTTGCATTGAAGACAATTGGCTAGTCCATTTCGAGCTAAAGAACACCACATTGGTAAAGTTCATTTTTCTATTTTTGATGGTCCCCATGTCATCTTGATTATGTGTAACACCTTTTGTCTTAATTTTGATAAGTGAGGAGAGCTCCTATACAGAGAATTGTTAATGCGGTCTAGGCTTTTAGGCGAGCCATGGTAGATGTGACTCGAGTTCTTCTTGTAAGTATTCTCTTGTAATGGTTAGTTTATACAAATGTGCATGTATGACATGTTTAAAATGCATTGATCCCTCATTCTTTGGCAGAACAAACTATCAAGAAGGGTTGCTACTCTTTGTGAGACTCAAAAGAAGCTAAAGGCCTTGAAGATTTCTAAAAAGTTAGTGCTTTCTTCTGATTTTGAAGACACGAAGAGTAAGAGGGAAGAATAAAGAAGATAACAACTCTTCATAGTTAATAAGCCACTTATTTTTGTATTAACATTTACAACATTTGAAAGTATATATTCTTTAAGTTGAACAATTTTTTGCATCTTTACATATGAATGCATACACCTGAAAACTTTTCAATGAAATACATTATTCCATGACATTCCTTATGGTAAGGAGTTCCTAGAGAGCTAATATGACAGCCTCTACTAGATCTCTATAGAAACTCGATAGGTGAGGCACTTCCTAACAGGTCACCTATCCTAGGATTGCTTCACGAGAAAACTCCTTAACACTAATGGACTATTCTAGAATTCTATCAGATATTGCTTAGATGTCTAATATAATCCTTAATCATGTTTATACATGGTCTGACAGACTCAAACAGGGCATATGACACTTTATAGGTCACAAAAAATTAGGCAGCATAATGGCTACCCGATTAACATACCAAAATTTTTTTCCACCTGTTAAAACATTTATATAAGCCAACAACTCAAAAACCTCCTTTTGGACTCTTTTGGTCCCCCAATCAATCATCAGCCAACCTCAGACATATACTCACATATCAGCATTCAACCACACAAGGCCTCAGGC
>CANXYI011894009.1:0-10047 GCA_948208565.1 Hura crepitans | reverse complement strand
ACCTTGGTCTCCATGTGGGATAATCCAAAAGAGATAGCCATAAAACTAGCAATCATTTCCAATTCAGGAAAGCCTTGCTACGAATCAAAGCAGATAATGGAAATTGAACAAAAAGAAAGTAAACCATGGTTTTGTGATATCCAAAATTACTTAGAGAATGAGAAATTTCCTGAAAAAGCAATGAATAGAGATAAGAGGCTATTGCAAAAGTTGTCAACTCAGTTCATCAATGTAGGTGGGGTCTTATACAAAAGGCAAGCATATAGTCTTCAACTCCATTACTTGAAAGAGAAAAAAGTGAAAAGGATCATGGAAGAGATACATGCAGGGTCTTATGGAACACACATGAATGGCTTAGAGTTGACAAGAAAGATCATGCACCAAGGGTTCTTTTGGCTTATAATGGATCATGATTGTTCAAAGTATGTATAGAAGTGTCATCTGTTTTGAGATCTCTCTTCCTGAAGGAAATTATATGTGGTGAGCCAATCATTTTCTCTTTCTTCCTTTCATTTTTTCTTTCTCTCTTTTACCCATTTGCTAAATCTGTGCATTATTGTGATTGTTACGGCATTTTATGGATTTTTACATTTTTATTATATTTGTAGTTTTTTTCGGTCATCTGCTTTGTCTTTTTTATGCTTTATTTTATACTCGTCTATTTATTCATACCATTAATGTTCTGATTTTGTTGTGATACAACTTGTTTGATGTGTTGGGATTTTGTTAGATCTATCCTTTTTGTCATTTTTTTATCGAATACTAGTGAAATTACATTTTGGATGCCTTTGATGTAACTTTGTGCATGTACAGTTAGATTGTATTTTAGGCTTTTTTATGTAATTTATTTTATTTTATTTTTAGGTTAGAATGTATTTTAAAAAATTTTCATGTAATTAATTTTCATTTCGATTATTTCCCTGTAGATCCCGTGAATGTTGTAATTGGTAGAAAAATGATTCTCGCACGCCGTAAAAAAGTTACAAAATCATTTTATACCTGATTAATTGGTGTTTTCATAATAAAATGAGTTTTGATTTTTTTTAATAAAAGTCAAAAATAATAAAAATCTATTTTCTAAAAATAAGTATGCAAGAACTAAAGTTCTCAAAACAATCAATTGTCCAATTTCATGTATGTTATATAAGCATACGAGAACTAAAGTTCTCAAAATAATCAATCATTTGGTTTTATGAATAATGAGATCAGTTTTCTAAAATAAACATGTGAGAATCAAAGTTCTCAAAATAACCAATTGCCTAATTTTAGCCATCAAAACATTTTATATCTAATTAAATTGGCCTTTTCCCAATAAAAAAAAGATTTTTATAAAAAGAAGATACAAATAATGAAATCTATTTTCCAAAAATAAGTGTGTGAGAACCAAAGTTCTCAAAATAACCAATTGCCCAGTTTTAGCCACCAAAATATTTTATATATAATTAAACCAGCCTTTTCCTAATAAAAAAAGATTTTTATAAAAAGAAGACACCAACAATAAAATTCATTTTTCAAAAATAAGCATGTGAGAACTAAAGTTCTCAAAATAATTAATTGCCCGATTTTATGTATGTTATATTTAATTTCAAGCACTGTATTTATTTATGTAAATATGTTCTATTATTCTTTGATATGAATACGTGATTTATTTTGATACCTAAAATTCGCTTGAAGGAAATGGATAATATTATAAATTCAAATTGAAATTCCGTATTAACTTAAGGTCTAAATAAGAGTAAGGTTCCAAATCACTCTGTTTTGGCCTTACAAGGTATTTCCCGGCTTAGGTCAAGTGGAGACTCCTAGCTCGTCGTGCCTAACTCGCTCTTTCTAGGCCAACCAAATATGAATGATTTAGGATTCCTCAAATTTACTTCTTATCTTTTGAGACTTGAGGAGTGAGATTTAAGTCGAGTCCTTAGTTGTTTCGATTCGACAGGCCTATGAAAGGAAAGAATGCGAACATCACCACTATAGACAAATCCAAGTATGGTCTAAATATCCGATTCATTAAGTCCATGAATGCAGCTGGGGCATTAGTCAGCCCAAAAGGCATCACTAAGAACTCAAAATGTTCGTATCTAGTGTGAAAGGCCATTTTCGACACATCCGACTCTTTTATTCTGAGTTGATAGCACTCAGATCATAGGCTAATCTTTGAGAAAACACTTGATCCTCTGAGTTAATCCAACAAGTCATTGATCCTGGGCAATGGACATTTATTATTAATCGTCACTTTGTTCAGCTACCTGTAGTCCACACACAACCATAAGAAGCCACTTTCTTTTTCACAAATAAGATCGGTGCACCCTATGGGGAAACACTAGGTCTAATAAATCCTTTATCCAGTAGCTCCTTTAATTACACATTTAATTCTTTTAATTCTATAGGTGTCAATCTATAAGGGCCTATTGATACTGGTGTTGTGCTTAGGCACACCTTAATAACAAACTCAAGTTCATGCTCAAGTGGTAACACTAGTAACTCATTTATGAAGACATCTAAAAATTCTACCACTACTGGTATTTGGCTAACATCAGGTCCTACCTTTTTAATATTAATTAGATGTACCAAATATGCTTTAAAGCCTTTCCAGATCATTCGCCTAGCTGTCATTGCAGAAATAACATTAGATAGAAAATTGATTCTCTTACCAACTACTATAATTTCATTTCTATTTGTTGTCTAGAGGATGATTCTCTTATATCCACAATCCACTATGGCATGGTGTTTAGACAGCCAATCTATACTTAATATGATGTCGAATTCATTGAAGGGTGACTCTATAAGGTTCGTCGAGAAGATATGCCCTTAGACAGTGAAGGGACAATTCATACTCTATTCACTACCACATGTTGCCCTATAAGATCATAGACTATGATCTCTATATCTAGAGGCTCCACCTGTAACCCACTATCCTATGCCAGTTTGGTACAAACATAGGAATGTGTGGATCTTTGGCCAACTAATGCCAAAATAGGTAAATCAAGAAAATAAAATGTACCAATAATAACATTGGGGGAGTCCATCTCCTTTCGAGCTTTAATAGCATATTAACGAGCTAGAGCCTGAGCCTCTATCCTCTGACTTACCTCTGATCTGGGTTTCTAACTCCCTCCAGCATTATCACCCTTATTCTCTTTCTGACTCCTAGCTAGTGTTGGTGATGAAGCTTAGAATCAAGTAGAATCTTCTGCTTTCACTAGACAGTCTTTTTAGTAGTGACCTCTGGACCAGTATTTATAACATGCACCTAGAATAGATTTCCAGCAAATTCCTCCATGTCATCTCCCGCATGTCCCACAAATAGGTAGTACACTCCTTGCTATGGAAACTAGTACACTCATAGTTGGCCTATAGTGTCGAGATCTAAATTGCCCTACTTGCCCATATTTTTGAGTCGACACTAATTTTTATGATGGCTGGATAGTCGAGTTTCCCTTTTGCTTTTTACCCACTTCTAGGGCAAAATTGGCTTGACTAGGAGTGAATGATCTTTTCTTCTAAAAATTCTCCCTTCTTTCCTTCAATATATCTTCAACTATGTAAGCTGTAGCAACCAAAGAAGCAAACTCCATAATCTTACTCACAGCTACCTACAGCTTGATCTCAATATCAAGGCCCTTCTCTAACCTTCTACACCTCTCCTCTTTAATGGGTACAATCTCATTTGCATACCTACTCAATCTAGCAAACTCTTTTTCATATTCTAATATAGGTTACCCCCTCTACTACAAGTCAAGAAAATCATGCCTTTTCTTCTCTAGGTAGTTCTTTATGATGTACCGCTTCCTAAACTCCTATAGGAAGAAATCCCAAGTTAAGCCTCTTGGGGCTTTTTAATCTAAACTTTTTTTCCACCAATGGAATGCCTCCTCTTATAATAGCCAATTGGCATAAAACAAATTTTCTTCTTAGGTGTATTTCAGTTGCTCCAAGATGTAGTCAATTCTTTCAAGCAAATATTATGTTCTGGCTAAGTCATCTTGGTATGTCCCTAAGAAGTCCAAAGCTCCCATTTTCTTTACCCATTCTAGGTATGTCTTCTTAAGATCTTGAATTGGTTGTGATGGTGGCACTAGTGGTGGAGGTGGGGTAACTACTGCAGTAACTCAATTGAGTAATTCCACAATTTACTGCAATAGCGCTAATTGTGCTGGTGCTGACTGTGCAGGTGGTGGTTGGGTTGCATCACTAGATACAACGGCTTCTAAACTCGAAGGCTTTTGAATTGTTATAAGAGCATGACTTTCCACCTCCTCTTCACTAGCTGGTGGTATTGGCTTACTCATCTTTAATCCATATCATAAAACAAACATTAGCCTCAAATAGTGCAATGTCATGTAATGTATATATATACAACCCTGTGGCACTCATATGCAACCTAATACACCTAAAAATGCCTAAACCTTGCTATGATACCATCTAATATGACACCCCTCATTGGACTCGCTAGCTAGATCTAAATGAGAGAAGGCACATTATGACACCTCTTACCTAAACCATTACTAGCTCGAATAAGAGTTAGCATGTTAACAGACTTTATGTAGTTCCATCATTATCTTCTTAAAACTCTTTTTATATGTGTCATAATTATGGAATATCCTGGGCCTATATGTAAACAAATCATGCCTTGCATACACATACACATAAAATGACCTGAATCTATCTAATCCTCATAAACAATCTTAGTTAACATCATCACAGTCAATTAGTCATATCAACCATACAGTCATGCCATCATCACAAATTCATATTCATTCACATATAAGCCACAATAATATAACATCTATCATATTTAAATTACATACTCAAGCTAAACTTATGTAGAATATGTACATGAGACAAAACTAACTTATATCACTGTCTACATATGAGTGCCATCTACTTTTATATACATCACACTACGAAATACAAAAGTATACGAAAAGGGCAATAGTTAAGTCTGCTACACTACTACTTTGAGGTTAGCTTACTGCTGACAATCTACAACCTACGCATTGAAAACATGATGTGCTAAACATAAAACTTAGTGGTGTATTCAATAAAATATGCTCATACGTGCACACAATCACATTAAGTATGCAATGCCACACAAGCACATGTCATAAAGTATGCATACACACTATTATGCCCATGTGGTCACATACTTAATCACATTATGTTATTTTAGTTTCATTTATAATACTTGTGTATTTAATTTATTTCCAACCTTATGTTCATTACTTTACATAATGTCCTCTTACCATTTATTTAGCCCATATCTAATAAACACAAATCTCAATACTAGATATCAGGATCATAATATGCAGTGGCCCATATTTTGGACCTCACAGCTATTGCACCAATATAGGAATGTGCAGTGGCCCTATTAGACCTCACGGCTGCTATAGCATCATGACATATCACTATAAATATACAACGGTCTTATTAAACCTCTCGACAGTTGCACCCACTGTAAGAATATGTGTAGTGGTTCTATTGGACCTCCTAATGGCTACACCCACATGAAAATCTAAATATCATTAATAATCAACATATAGGTGTGCGATGGCTCTCATAGACCTTACGGTGGCTGCACCCACATGAAAATGTACACTAAGTGCCTTAGCAGCTGCTACCTCCCTAGTTGACCGATCAACATATTCAGTACATTATCTAACACATATGGGCCATCGACATTTTTACTTTAGTTACATATACATTATAGGGCTTATATACATTTTTTCACGTATGTGTCCGCTCACACAATGATTCGATCACTTATAGTTATTACCTTGCCATTTATTATTACATGGTAACGTACATATGTCACAATTTCTAACATTAACTCATCATAAATATTAACTCCTCATGTGAACACAAGTAGCCATGTTATTCCATTTATTTTATAACTTAAATCTTATAACTCAAATTGCTAACATGCCAACACACACTTTGCAAGCTATATTACACTAACATGCATTATATATCACACACAAATGCATACATACTTTACACATACCATTTACGAAACCATTAGCGTATCTCATTCTACCTCCAAACCCTAATGTACCATTATCATCAAACTTAATGCAACCAATTTTTTTCAATTTTAGCCTTGATTACATAAATTACCATTATACCTTCCATGTACATACCATTCGACTAAGTTAATATTCTCCCCTAATTAATTTATTTTTCATCTATTTTACATTAATTCCACACATTTAACACCTAATAAACCCTAATCTACCATCATTATCATATTAAGGCTATCCATATCATTAAACGAACAAAGTGAGCATATTGAACCTATTCTTAAAAATGCACAAGTCATAAAAGTGTACACATATTTATCAAATACAATTACAAAGTGATCGTTTGGCTCCCCAAGAGGCACCTCAAACCTTCTATTTTCCCTTTGCTTGGCTATCCTCCACTTTTTCTAACAAACATAATAGAAACTTAATTAGAAATATTCTAGAAAATTCTGTACTACACCAACCTCAAAAATAACACCCGAACCATTAAACCAAATGTGTCTAGTTACCTAGAAAAATGCTAAGGATTCAATTTAAGGTTTACCTTAATTTAGGGGTTAGAAACCATAAACCTCTTAACCCCTCTTTTTTTTCCTTAAGTTTACCTCTTTCTTGCAAAACTAACACCAAATTGGAGCTCTAGAGTGGAAAAGATCAATTTTCATTTATAAAGTGGAGTTTAAGGTTGAGAATTGGTGGAGAAATGAAGAAAGAAAATAGAGGAGAGAGAAAAAGGGGTGGCATTAGCCTATGGATGTGGGAGGAGTAAGAAAGCTTTTTGATCTCATGCAACACACACACATAATCCCACCTTTTATATTATGTCACCGATAGACGCAATTTAGCCATGTGGCAATTCAACGGCTACGATTAATCATATTTATGTTTAAATCTCTAAAAATGTTATTTTAATTTTTAAAACCTTCAAATGTAATGCCTGAAATTCTTGATTTTGTGGATAGTGCTTCCTGAGGCATGAATAGTGTTTCCCGGGAACCAAGTCACACTAAAGCAACTGAGAGGAAGTACTAATCATAATTAATCGGGGGTGAAATAAGAATAAAAATAAAGATATTGGAGTGATTATTGAATCAATTAAAAATTTTATGTTAGTGTCTTGTGAATAGTGACTCAGTTCAAGCCGATTGATAAAATATTTTGGATATGCTCAAAATGACCTAGAAATAGTATGGTCTAAAGGTTAAAAATTCAAAATAGTCTAATGGTGCTGAAAACAAAATTTTTTGACATCAAGAAATATTTTATTTGAATTTATTGAAAACACGATTAATTAATTAATTAAGTTCCCATTGGTTTTTAGGCATGAAATTTTAAGGGTTTCTAAATTGGAAAATTCTAGAATTTTTGGTATCTATAGAGGAATTTTTGGAGGCTACAAAAATTAAAATCTCATTTTTAGAGCTTTAAACATAAATAAGATTAATCATAGCCGTCGGATTACCACGTGGCTAAATCGTGGCCGCAGGTGGACGTATTATAAAAGTTGGGCTTATATGTGTGTGTTGTATGAGATTAAAAAGCTTTCTTCCTCCTCCTACTCCTTAGGCCAATGCTACCCCCTTTTTCTCTCTCCTCCATTTTGTTTCTTCATTTCTCTACCAATTCTCAACCCTAAGTTGCACTTTATATATGAAAATCAATTCTCTCCATATCTAGAGCTCTAATTTGGTGTTAGTTTTACAAGAAAAAGGTGAATTGAAGGAAAAAGAGAGGTTAAAAGGTTTAAGGTTTCTAACCCCAAAATCAAGGTAACCCCCAAATTGGAACCTATCATTTTTCTAGGTATCTAGGCACGCTCTATTTAATGGTTTAGGTATTATTTTTTAGTTGTGTAATGTAAAATTTTTTATGAATTTTTCTAATTAAATTTCTATTATGTTTCTTACAAATGAAGGATAGCCAAGCAAAGGATAAAAGAAGGTTTGAGGTGCTTCTTGGGGAGCCAAACAATTGCTTTATAAGTGTATTCGATAAAATATGTATACACTTTTATGGGTTGTGCATTTTCAAGAATAAATTTATATGCTCACATTGTTAGTTTAGAGATATGGATAACCCTAAAATGATAATGATGGTAGATTAGGGTTTATTAGGTGTTAAATAAGTGGAATTAATGAAAAACTTATGAAACATAAATTAATTGGGGAGAATATTAACTTGGCCAAATGGTATGTACATGGAGGGTATAATGGTAATTTTTGTAATCATGGCTAAAATTGACATAATTGGAGTGTATAAAGTTTAATGGTAATGGTATATTAGGGTTCAAAGGTAAAGAATGAGAAACACTAATGGTATCATAAATGGTATATATGAAGTATGTGTGTATTTATATATGTAAATATGTGATATATAATGCATGTTAGCATAATGTTGCTTAAAAAGTGTGTGTTGACATGTTGGCAATTTGAGTCGTAAGATTTAAGTTAGAAAATAAATGGCATAACGTGATTACTTGTGTTCACATGAGATGATGATATTTATGATAAGTTAATGTTAGAAACTGTGAGATACGTATATTACCATGTAATAATAAATGACAAGGTAATAACTACAAGAGATTGAATGATTGTATAAGCGAACATAGATGTGTAACAACGTATATAAGCCCTGTAATGTATATGTAAGTAAAGTAAAGATGTTGATGGTCTATATTGGTTAGCTAACCTACTAGATAGATTGACGAGGGCCATTGCACACCTATATGTTGATTATTGTTGATATTTAGATTTTCATACTAGTGCAGCCATCGATAGGTCCAACAAAACCACTACACATATTTTTAAAATGGGTGTAGCCATTGAGAGGTTTAATAGGATCACTGCACATTTATAGTGATGTCATGCTAGTGCAGTAGCTGTGAGGTCCAATAGGGCTATTGCACATTCCTATGCAGGTGCAATAGTCGTGAGGTCCAAAATATGGGCCATTTCATATTATGATCCCGATATCTAGTATTAGGATTTATGTCTGTCAGATATGGACTAAGTAAATGGTAAAAGACATTATGTAAAGTAATAAACATAAGGTTACAAATAAATTAAAGACACAAGTATTATAAATGGAACTAAAATATTATAATGTGATTAAGTATGTGACCACATAGGTATAATAGTGCGTATGCATACTTCATGACCTATATTTATGTGGGATTGCATGCTTAATGTGATTGTGTGTGAGTGTGAGCATATTTTATTAAATACACCACTAAGCTTTATGTTTATCGCATCGTGTTTTCGATGCGTAGGTTGTAGATAGTCAGCATTAAGCCAACCTCAAAGCAGTAGTGCAGCGGACCCGACTACTACCATTTTCATGTACTTCTGTATTTCGTAGTGTGATGTATATAAAAGTAGATGGCACTCATATGTAGATAGTGAGATAAGTTAGTTTTGTCTTATGTACATATTCTACACAAGTTTAGCTTGAGTATGTAATTTAATATGATAAATGTTATATTATTGTGGCTTATATTTGTATGGATATGAATTTATGATGATGGCATGACTACTATAATTGATATGAATGATTGACTATGATGATGTTGGCTGAGATAGATTATGGGGATCAGATAGATCTAAGTTGATGGATAGAGATTGAAACTTTATAGAAGTGTTACTTTATATAGGTTTTATTTTAAGATATGACCCGTGTAGTCTTTATGCTGCTGGATTTTTGTCTTAGCAAGATAGTTTCATTTTTTTTGCATGTGTATGCAAGGCATGATTTGTTTACATGTGGGCCCAGGATATTCCATGAATATCACACATATAAAAAGGGTTTTAAGAAGATAATGATGGAACTACATAAAGTTTGTTAACATGCCATCTCTTATTCGAGCTAGGAATAGCTTAAGTAAGAGTGTTATCCCTTTTTCGGATCCGGCTACCGAGTCGAATAGGGGGTGTCACTGTAGGTGGTATCATGCCCTGATTTTTGGTTCAGCTTTTCCTAGCATAGAATAGGAATTTGGGAAAATCGTGGGGGAAACACAAATGTACAA
>CANXYI011893943.1:0-17276 GCA_948208565.1 Hura crepitans | reverse complement strand
TGATCGGTCAACGTATCTAATGTATTTCCAACCATTAGGCCTATATCTATATTATTTCATCTTTACAACCATTCCTCATTCTCTTCATTATTTAGATATCCATAATGAGAACATCATCCTCATTTTATTAATCTGTTAGTTTATAATTTAAACATTTACTCAATGTTTTTCCAGTTTAACTAGTCTCCCATATTCAAAGCTCACATTTCATTCCCTTCGTTAATATAATTTGTTTCTCTTTTACCTCATTTCTATATTTTGTTTTTGTTCCTTTTTCATATATAATATACATATATTGCTTTACTATCATCTATCTTATAATGTGTTATCTTCTCATTCCATTTTGTTTGTTCCCCTTATTATAAGATAACAACTTATCTCCTTTATATTCGGTATTTTCCCATTTTACATTTATAATCTTTGTAGTACTTTATTAATCGTCATCTTCAATGCTAGCCTCAATATATTACCATTATCACATTTGTAATGATTATGTCATATAAATATTTTTAATGTCTTATCATTTATACTTCCACCTTTATACATAGATCACACAAGAGTTCACTTGTTTAATCATTCCCTTCTATCTATTTATAAATTAGATATTAACGGTATATTTATCCTACCATAAAATTTAATACTTTAATACTTTTGAAAGTGAACCCTGATTTATAGCTTTATTTCTAATTCTAGTGAACTTATTATTTTTATTCCATTACTAGTCATTTATTTATATTTTTCCCATGTCGTTAAGACACAATTGTAACCTTATTTCATCTTATAATTTTTACAGTACAGTTACGAGTCACTATTACTTTACTAGACAGTTCCATGTCCTTTTTACGTAAATGTTACTATTCATTTAGTAATTTCTTCTACTATTTATTTGGTTATTTTCCATTCTTTCCTTTCCTCATACAATTATACTTTAAGGTATTCCTTACCACTAAACATCACCTCTGTCCTACCATATCTAAATGTCATTCCTAACATAAATTCTCAAGTGACACATATCTTTTAATTTTTCTTAAACTTACACCTAACATTATACACACTACCTATTTGGTACCACATTTTTACATGCCAATTTCACATTCATTATCCTTACATCATGCTTATCACATTTTAACCCATAACCATGCATATATCTCCACATTCCATGTCACTTTCATGTCATACCTCACATTACCATCTTAATATCCTATGTACTCATGCCATA
The DNA here is from genome assembly GCA_948208565.1 of Hura crepitans. Taxonomy (NCBI): domain Eukaryota; kingdom Viridiplantae; phylum Streptophyta; class Magnoliopsida; order Malpighiales; family Euphorbiaceae; genus Hura; species Hura crepitans. The sequence goes on along the minus strand of CANXYI011893943.1, from coordinate 16,057 downwards.
CACCTATGCACATGCCATGACTTACATGTCATGCATTTGGCCATCCCTACATCACATGCTCATGCATACTTTCATAGCCAAAACACATCTACATCATTTTATCTAGTCCAATTTCACATCTTAATATGTACAATACTCCAAAATCATCATGTACACATACACTAATACAACTTCCATACACACATATATGCCTTAATTTCCATATTTCTCTAAAATACAATGTATGTTTTAGTTAAATTCATTTACAATGGCCTCCCAGTCATGTCAAAGCCATTCTAGAACTATCAATTTCCTCTTCCTCCATCATTCTCCACCATTTCGCAAAATGGCATATTAGGGTTCATCCTTTGAAAATTCCTACTAGATTCTACATAACTCCAAATTGAAATCTATCTTCACATATGACATCTACACTTCAAATACTCTCTAAAAAATAATAAACCTTAGAAAAGATCACTTACCACCAAAAGTTACTATTCACTGCATCCTTATAACTTTAATTCTGGGCAACCTTTCTGAGTTTTGTCACTTGAAGAGTGCTTAGGGGATTATAGAGGCTAAGATCCACATAATTTTCTTGATCTTTTGTTGTGCGTGGTGAGAGAAGAAAGCAAGAAAAGGGGAAGGTTTTCCCATAGTGGTGGCATTGGCTTTGGTGGGAATTTGAATGGAAGATGACTTCTTTCCATCCTATACACACACACATATGTGCACCTATATGTATTAGTAAGGTGTTTTACCCGAATCACGCCACTCGTTGAAAGGATGGCCCTAATTAATTCTTTTTTATTTTAAACTTTAAAAATTCAAAATAATTTCTTTAGACCTCCAAAAACATTATTCTAGTGCCAAAAATTCTCAATTATGCCTATTAAAGGCCCTATAAAATTTCAAGTTTAAATTCCTTCGGGAGCTCGAGTTACTATTCACTTACGTAATTCAAAGGTTTTGAATAAATTATCAAATGACCTTGAAATATTAAAATTCCTTCACCCATGTACTAATTGGAATTTTTAAGCTTTAGGGTGTGATATTTTTAGGTCTATTTGGGCACTTTTTGAAGCTATCCTGGAACAACCTTAACTGAAGTCACTATTCACTAGTTCTTAGCCCGAAATGATTTATTAGTTCTGCTAAAATTTTTAATTCACTCATTTTCATCATTTTCTGGTCAGTTAAAGTTTGTTTGGCTAATACCTCTTTTGGCTACTATATGGCCTTTCAATGTGCTAAACGACACCGTATCGAGCTCTAGAGTATTATTCACAAAATGGTGATTTTTTAAGTGTTACAAGAAGTGCCAGAAGTTGAATAGGTAAGGGCTAGATATGAATAGCTAGTGTTAGTTGATGAAAAATGGATGAAAACTCTATATCACAGGTAACTATATCAAAAGAAGCTTGCTAGAGGCTATAACAATAAAGTCAGGCTAAGTTCCATTTTAGAAGGTGATCTTGTCTTAAAATAAACCAAACCTTTTCTGACAAACCTTAAAGGAAAGTTTAAGCCCAATTGGAAAGGTTTATACATGGTGAAAAAAATACTTAAGCACGAAGGAGTGAGAATCTATGATTTAGATAGCAATAAGTTTTTAGAACATGTGAACACACATAGATTGAAAAAATAATTTGGCTAAAAATAAAAAGAAAAAGAAGTCTACTAAGTAAAAAACCCTAAAAGTGGTAGCTTAGGCAAATATTAAGACACCATGATAAGGGGAAAACCTAAAAATAGGCACTTTATACAAAAGTTAGGGGAACATAGGGAAAATATTCAATCAAGAAAACCATTAAAGGCTAATTGATAATGGTAGTATTCTCAAAGGGCAACTAATATATTTACTAAGAAAAAGTAGGTTAATCTTAAATGTAATTGATGAATAGAAATGCTCGGTTATGATCACTAGTATGTAAACTTCCATCTAGTGAGAAAAATTATACAAATAAATGAACTCTAAAAGTCTAGATACAATCTTTCTTTCTAGGTGTAGAAGATGTATCCCATTCCTTCTCTTCAATATAAGTGTCTTGTTGTCTCTTGATGTACTAATAATCCAATCTTTGTAGTGATTGTTTGTAGTTGTTTTACTAGAGTTATGATTAGGCACATTCTTTAGCATAGAAAGATGTTTCCATAAGTCTAGATATGAGCAAGAAATGCCATGTCAAGTATCCACCTTGAAAGCCTAAAGGTTTAGGAGGGACTTATTACAACAAACCAAATTGTCTTTGAATCTAATAAGGGACATAAAATATTACATGTCTCAATCTGATTAATGGAACATAGCCTAAATGACAAGACAAAAAAGTGAGAGATCTTCCACTAAGGATGCATCCATCGAATCTCAGTGACATCACTAAGCCATGCAGTCCATATTTCTAATGTGCTAAACTTTCTCTCAAATCTCCTCTCATAATAATGATTTGAGGCATATCTGATCCAAATCTTCTCATAAGGCATAACAAGCAACTTCAGCTTCTCCTACAACTATATCTAAAAAACAGTTATTAGGTTAGAAAATCCAAAAAAGACCATATAAGCAAAAGTTAGGCAAACCCACTAGTGTGAAAACCTTTATAAGCATGCTAAGCAAAAATTAGGGCAAGAAAAACAAAAGCTAAAGGGAAAACCCAAACAGGCACTCTAAGTAAAGAAATAAACTTGTAAGAGTAGAGGACTTCTAGCTATAAATTTAATGTCACCTCTATTTAAGGCATCTAATCCTCAAATGGTCTCAATAACAATGATGCCAAAAGGATTGTTCCTAGAATAGTCTTCGGTGAAAATTTGAAACACTTTATAATCACCATGTTTGTCCTTATAAGTAACTACCAATAAGTCACTGAGTATGTACAATAAGACATACTTCACCCATTCTACTAAACCAGGCAAAAGTTGAGCGAAAAAATTAAGAATTATTTGTAAACAAATTAGGCCTATATTGGGAATAATTTTCTAGCCACTAAGGGTGAAACCCTCAAGGCAAGCATAATGTCTATGGGGTAATAACCATCGAAAGAGAAGATAGCAAGAAGAACATCTGAAGAAATGTCAAAGTTCATAATGGCAGTAAACTCTTCAAGAGTGGGTGCAAATCTCTTAATGATTAAAGGTAAAAGCATGAAAAATGGGATCCCAGTAGTAGAGAGTGCCATGAAAAAATTTTGGGTATACCTTCACCTTCTTTAAGAATCTAAGAGCAAAAAAAAAAGCAAGAACTAAAGAATCCCAAGTGACTTTGGAATCTAGGATTGTGAACAATTGATGACTAAAAGGGAGAGACATGGCAAAAATAACATGATTTGCTTGGAAAAAGAAGTGTAGACACCTGACTCTTAACCCATGATGATAGCCAGAGATAGGCTCCCAAGTAATGGCACAAGCCTTCAGGAAATAGGTCCACATGGACCTCTTAGACAATGTTCGTATGGACTAAATACAAAATTAGCCCAAAACTTAGCCCCAAAAGCCTATGGAATGGCATACTTCAACTTAGTCTGCATAGACTAGTAGAAATAAGTCTGCACAAACTTATTAATAGAAAAAGCCTTCCAAAAATGGAATTCTTCCTATTTAGATTAGGATTCATAATTCCACTAGGATTTTGGCCTCTTTTTGAATGGGAAAACCTTAAACCTAAGGATATAAAAATTGCTCTAAAACTAAAAGAAAAGGGGAGGCTGAAAAATCTATTCCTCTAACACATACATCACATTCCAACATTTTAAAGAAAATTCCAAGACAGAAATACATTCACTTGACCCATTAGCTTTGTAAAAATATTTCTTCCTAAGTTTCTATACTCATGTATCATTACTTGGAGAGTATATTCATTTAGGTAATATCTGAGGTCCATTACATCTTTCATATTACTTTTATATGCCCATGATCTTTAACGGTTGGTTATAAGTGAGGCAATACCTTGCTATTCCTACTTCCTGCTTTAGATCATAAGGAGCAGGTTATTGTCATAAGAGATTTTATAGTGTATTATTAATCACGATCATGTTATTTTTATTCTCTTATGTTAACTTGTATTAAATGGACTTGATTATGAGCATGATAAGGTCTGCATGGACTTAGGTTTATTAATTATAAGCATGATAAGGTCCGTACGAACTTATATTTCTTATATGAATTTGATCAATTAGTCCGTACGGACTTATATCTAGTAAGTATGATTTGTTATTATGGATGTCTTGTTATAAGCTATGTGATTTTGTTTGTCTGCATGTGTTAACATGATTATATCATGCATGAAAATACATATTAGTGTATAGATAGTTATCATGTGATCCGCATGGACTCCCTATCATAACAGCTATAGTTCGTATGGACTGAAGGGTGATAAATTATATTATTTTATTTGGTTTGCCTCAGTTATGCAAGCAATTGTTCTTAATTCACAAGCCTTAAATGTGTTTATATCTTTGTCCTTTATATGTTTTCTTTATGTGCTCTTGATTTGACATTGTTTGACTTGTTATCTTTTGACCTGTAATCTATTTTGCTCACTATACTAGGGAGTCTGAATGGATATGACCTTTCCTCGAGGATCGTTCACACGGACTAAAGCTAGAACCGTATGAAGTCTATATGGACTAAGTGATGCTAAGGCAGGACCATTCTAATGTCTTATTTCATTCCTTTTTGTTATATACCTATTATGTCTTTTGGTCAATTTTGGTTTGTAATAGTTAGTTAATCAACTTGTTTTACATGCCAATGCTCCACTTTCATACTAAATGATTTTTCTGCCTAATTAATTAGTGTTTTCATAATAAAACTATTTTGAGGTTTTCTTTAATCAAAAGTCACAATGATCACAAAAATGTGTTTTCATAAAAGCTAATCTCCTAGAGATGGGAGATAGGCAATTATTGCCAAGTCCTATGGAATTACGAGTAATTGTCAGGCCACATTGCAGTCTATCAATAACTTGATTTTTGGATTTATAATTTATATAATAATGCTATTATACCTTTTAACTTCTGCAAATTACTTTTCTCACATGCAAAATTTATATGGATGATTAAATATAATACAAGCTTGATTGATACAGGACTGATAAACATTACAATATACATGGACAAAATATTATAAGGGCATAAATAAGATCTAAAATTTTAAACCTTTTTGGTATAGAAGATCAGAGGTCTTAGTGTAGAGGCTAGGTAGTGACTTCATTAACCACTCTCGTCCTTGGTAAAAATATCATAATCTCTACAGTGGCGACTCTACTGGGGACTGAGAATTTTAATCTGAAAGTACCTAAATAATATGTCATCTAAATATTCTAATTTTTATCAGTCTCATGAATTGCACTCTTTTAAACTATGTCCCTATTACCCTAGATGGTGTTATGAACCATAACCCTATTTTTCACTCAAGAATGGGGAAATGCTGGCACATCCATCACTCATAAGCCTCGTACCTTCGGGCATATAAAAAGGTGAACTAATCGATCGTTATTATCTTTGATTGGAAAAACCTATTAGGAGGGACCTCTGCCTATAGGAGCCATCAAACCTTTTAACTAAAGCCGTGAACCTATGTAGTTAAGCTTAGCAACTTTCCCTAGGTTACATGACCCTAAGAGATTATGATTGCATTTGATTGTTGTATGGACCTATTTTTTTAGTCTTATTTGAAGTGGGGACAAGCCTATTATGCCTTTTATCCAAGATGAGTCGAACCTAATTTCACATCAAATAGGACATAAATATCATAGGCCGTCATAATTGCATGCGCTTTGAATACAAAAGCTCATTGGACTTGATTTGGCCCATAATCGAACCTATGTGTCCCTTGATGACACCTAGGTAAGCCCATCTAGGAAAAAGAACTATTTTTACTATGTGTGTGGGTGAAATAAGGTTGGAAGGATTATTGGATGTGGTTGTCCTTGCTGTATCATAAGCATACATTGCATATCATACATCATTTTGCACTTTGCTCTATTTATATTGCACATGTATCACATCTAATCTTCTATTTTGACAGCCACCATTGATCCTTCACTCACTGCATAGTGGAAAAGAGTAGGCAAGCACCTCAACTGAGTTAACATAGAAGTACCCGTGCAACTTAAGTGAGGAACAATGTCTACTAATGAATACATGACCAAAGCCATATTCATGGAGGCAATGGCTAAAATGGAAAGAAGAATAATGATAGTTGTTACAAATGCCCTATCTAACATACAAAATCCATAAGAGGTGGGATAAACCTCAAGTACCCATAAGGGTAAGGAGATAGTGGGTGATGCAAAGGATGACTAGTCTTCAGACGATGACGTACCATAGGTAATTAAGGCCTATAATAAGATTCCCCCTCCTAATGCAGTAAAGAATGACTAGCTGGAAAAGTTGAATGAGAAAATAGAGGCTATGTGCCAATTAGTGACTGGGGGCAAAGACATTGACTTGGATGACATCAATCTATGGTCCAACCACTCTATGCCCCATAAGTTTAAGATGCCCGACCTTACCAAATTTGATGGAATCTCTGATCCTCGTACCTCTTTGAAGTAGTATGTTATAGCTATGAAACCTACCCATCTAATAGAAGAACAAATTGTAAGCATATTTAGCATGTTTCTTATAGGCCAAGCTCTCGATTGGTGTCATTACCAAGAAAGAAGGGTTAAAGAAGATTCAAATGAGTTGGCAAGGGCATTCAATAAGCAATATGCTAATAATGCAAGTGTGGAGATCACTTTGAAGAATCTAGAACTAATAAAATAGAAACTGAAAGAAAGTTTCTTGATTATCTACAAAGGTAGAGGGAAAAAATCCTAAAAATGAGAAATAAGCCGGAAGACTGCAATCGGATTAAGATGTTCATTAGGTACGCCAATAGTTATATGAATAGTGGGCTCACTGCTAAAGGTATTACTACTTGGGAACAACTCAAGGACATCACCATTGATCTACAGGTAGGTTATCAAAGTAAGGGGTATAAGAGAGTAAATAATAACCCCACTTTTACAAGTGGCAATACAGGTGCCACTACTAAAACAACTGAAGTACATGCAATCCAAGGTCATAAGTATTCCAATTTGGGTATGTCCTTGTCATGGTTTTTAAAGAAGCTCACTAAAAAAGGGAAGTTATAGTCGTTTCCATATCAGTCATTTAATAGACCGTTACCACCCAATCATAAGCATGATTAACATTGTGCTTATCACCAATAAACTAGGCATCTCACTGACAATTGCAAACACCTCAGAAGAGCTATCCAAGATCTTATTAATTCAAAACAAATCCTTAGTCTTAAGGCCTCATTAAACCTATTACCTAAGCACCACACTTTTTGCCTCCTTAAATGTAGACTACCCAAGGAACATGTGCTTAGAGAAATCTATAGGTTCGACCAAGCAATAGAAATGGGAGTGAGGGTGAGTGAATCTATCCTTATGACTAGTTTTTGGGATAGTGAGAGTGATTGTGAGGTCAAAGAGAGCAAGAATTTTTGGGATGAATCCTATGATGAGGATTTTAAAGAGGGTAAGAGAGAACCAATTTGGGTTGAGGGAGAAGTAGTTGAGAGGGTAGAGAAGAATGGCTAAATCCTACCTAAAAAGAGCCTAAATCTAAAGAGGACAAGCATGAGGAGGTATTAAAGTAATTAAAGAAAACCCAGGTTAACATCATCATATGGGACCTACTGATGTCATCTAAAGACTATAGGTAGAAGGTTGTTGAAGCTTTAGGTCAAGTCATTGTATCCATAACAACTACCCCTAATGAGCTTGTACAAGTGATGAAGATGGGCAACACAAGCCTCATCACTTTTCTTGACACTAACTTACACTTAGAGGGGAGAGAGTATAATAGACCCTTTTTTTTATCAAAGCTGAAGTAAACAAAAAGAAGATAGGATATGTTATGGTAAATGATGGTTCCTCTCTATATGTCTATCCAACCAAAATCTTATCTGGCTTAGGGATCAAGAAGGAAGGTCTATCACCATCGATTATCACTATAAAAGCTTATGATGATACCAGAAGATAGGCTTAAAGGTCTTTTATAGTTAAGGTACAAGTAGGGCCAGTCATTAATGAGGTCAAATTTACTATAATAGATATTCTAGCCACTTTTTGTCTTATTAAGGAGACTTTGGTTTCACAAGCTTGGGGGTGTCCTTTCCACCCTACACCAGATGATTAAATTCCTGCACAAGGGCAACATCATAACCATAAAAGCTAAAGTTGATCATGCCATTTCCACCTTAGCTATTACTAATTAGCCTTTTACTGGGTTTCATATTATGGGTATTTATGAAGATTATGTAGATCCATCTATATCCAAGATGATAAAGAGGATGGACTTCTTCCCGAGTGCTGGTTTAGGGAAGAATTTGCAAGGCATAACTAAACCCTTACAAATGCATACTCAAAAAGATACGAAGGGATTGGGCTATAATCCAAGCAAAGGAGAGAACCCAAGAAAAGATAGCTATTTGGGGGATTACTTTGTCAAGCAAAAAAGTGCAAAGTATGATGGGACTTCAGAACCTACCATAGTAGAGGGATGCTATAAGCCAGGATTTTAAAATCTTTACCAATGTCATTGATTGGTAATTAGGCCATCTCACTTAAATTCAGTGGACTAAAGAAGTATTTCCAAAGCCACTAGCTATCTAGGAAGTCTATCCAAGCCTCCCTAAAGGCATGCCTGATTTAGATTTAGATTCTAATTTATTTTTAGATAAATTGTATCTTTGTGACCTCTTTGAGGCGAACAATATCCTTTCTAATAAAATGAACAACAAATTTGCTTATTTGTGTGATCTTTCTCCTGATGGTATTATGCATACAAATTATCATTATGTGAGCATTTTTTACATTAATTGTATTAAAACTAAATCGTTTAATCTTGGTATAAATGAACAACCTAGAAATATATTAATTACCCATGATACTACTATCGAGGAAAGAGAAAAATTCGAGAGACTATTAAAGAAATATGAAAGAATTTTTGCCAAGAATTATGATGATATGCCTTGTGTTGACTAAGAAATTGCTAAGCATGCTATCCCAACATATGACCACACTATCCCAGTCTGACAAAAGCTCAAGAGAATGAGATTTGAATGGATAAAAAAGGTAAAAGAAGACATTGTCAAGTTACTTAAAGAGAAATTTATTAAAGAAATCGTTTTCCCCACTTGGCTCGCCAATATAGTCCCAGTACCTAAAAAAGATGGAAGGGTCAAGATGTGTGTAAATTATTAGGACCTAAATAAGGCACTTCTAAAGGATAATTTTCCCTTGCCCCATATAGATGTTTTGGTAGGCAGTACAGCAATGGCAACTATGTACTTATTTATTGAAGGGTTCTGCAGATATAATCAAATTCTGATGAAGGTGATAGACAAATGAAAAACTACCTTTATAATAAAATGAGGCATATATTGCTACAAGGTAATGCCTTTTAGGCTAAAGAATGCAGGAGCTACCTATCAACGAATGGCCACTAAGCTATTCCACTACATGATGCATAAAAAAGTTGAAGTCTATGTAGATGATATGGTGGTAAAATCCACTGAAAAAGAAGAACACTTTGAAGCATTAGAAAAGTTCTTCCAAAGGTTAGACCAATTCAATATGAGGCTCAATCCTAAGAAGTGTGTTTTTAGAGTCATGTCAGGAAAGTTATTGGGATTCATAGTAAGTAAAAATAGAATCGAAGTAGAACCTGACAAGGTAAAAGCTATTTTGGACATTTCTACCCCATAGTCAAAAATGGAGGTTAAGGGGTTCTTAGGAAAAATACAATACATAAGTCATTTCATATCTAAGCTTACCTCAGTTTGTGAGCTTATATTCAATTTATTACATAAAAGGTAGCCAAAGGAGTGGAATGAAGATTCTGAGAAAACCTTTCAATCTATAAAATAATACTTAACTAAACCTCATGTCCTAAAACCCCTAAAACCTAGAAAACCCCTGATCTTATATCTAGCAGTGGAGGAATTGTCGACAGGAGCTTTAGGCAAAAGAAGCGAGAATAGAAAGTGCGATTTATTACTTGAGCAAAAAATTGCTCCCCTATGAACAAAAATATACTGAAGTGGAAAAGATCTATTTGGGAGTAATTTGGGTTTCTAAAAAGCTACGTCATTACTTTCAATCCTACAAGATCGAAGAAATAGTGAAGTATGATCCCCTTAGATGTCTACAAACTGCACCCTCATTGGTAGGAAAAATGGGTCACTGGATCTTACTCCTCAAGGAGTTTAATATCTCTTATGTCACCAAAAAGACAATAAAAGGTTGAGCCATAGTTGAATTCTTGGCACAACACCCAATTGAGGGCAACAAGAAGAGTATGAATTTCTAGATGAACACTTGGGGGTAATATCTCAAAAAGGATGGAAGATGTTCTTTGATGGGGTAGTCAATCAAAAAGGGGCAAGCACCGAAGCTCTAGTCATCAGCCCAAAAGGTGAGCAAATGTTCCTAGCTAGAAAATTAGAGTTTCTAACTACTAATAATATCGTTGAATATGAAGCATGTATGTATAGCCTTGAAACTTTATATCAGCTGGGGGCAAAGATAGTCGATATGTATGGGGATTTGATGCTAGTCATTCAGCAAGTAAAAGGCAATTAGGAAGTCAAGGATGAAAATTTAGGCAAGTATGTCAGGATATTTATAGACCTCACTGAAAGGTTTAATCACTGCACCTTTTATCATGTACCTAGGGAGGAAAACCAAGTAACCGATGCCTTAGCCACCCTAATGTCTGTGTTTAGCCTTACCAAAAGAGATTTACCTAGATCGATGTACTTCAGTAAGCTAAGATTTCCTACCTACATAGGTATAGTCAACACTAAAATTGAATAACCAAGCCTTAGCATACCATGGTATTATAACATTCAAATTTATTTAGAAACTGGATAATATCCAGAGAATGCAACTGAGAAAGATAAAAAGGTCCTTTAAAGGCTTTCTACCCAATTCATTTCATTTCAAAGAATATTGTACAAAAGGAAAATAGACAAAATTTAGCTTAGATGCATAGACAAGTTAGAGGTGCAGAAAGTGCTTGAAGAAGTGCATGAGGAAGCTTATGGCCCTCACTTGAATGGAAAAAAACCTCACCAAAAAGATAATGAGATTAGGATATTACTAGCTAACCATGAAAACTAATTGCTACGATTTTGTCGAAAGATGTCATAAGTGCCAAATCTATGAAAACCTAAGTCATTTGCCACTTAATGACTTGACCAGTTTATCATCTCGATGGCCATTTTCCATATGGGGTATTGACATAATTGGAGAAATAAGGCCATTAGCTGCAAGAGGACACAGGTTTATAATAGTTGTAGTCGATTACTTCATAAAATGGGTTGAAGCTAAATCTTTTAATAAATTGAGGGCAAGACAGATGGTGCAATTTATTGAAAGAAATATCATTTGTCAGTATGGATTGCCATAAGAGGTTATCTCAAACAATAGGGTGTAGTTCTAGGGTGAGATAGGGTAGCTTTTGCAAAAATATAAGATCCAACATCATAAGTGTTCTCCATATCGACCTCAAGCTAATGGTGCAGTAAAGGCAGCCAATAAAAATGTCAAGAAATTTTGCAAAAGATGACCATGACTTATAAGATTGTGTGGATATATTGCCTTTTGCACTATAGGGATATAAAACAAATGTTAGAATGTCTATTCAAGCCATGCCTCATTCACTAGTGTATGGGATAGAAGTAGTACTGCTAATCAAAATTGAAGTCCCGTCACTCAGGGTTGTGTTAAAAGTAGGAATACCAGAGGCTGAATGGGCTAGAAGTAAATATGAATAGCTATCATTAATCAATGAAAATAAATTAAAGGCTCTTTACCATATGTAATTATATTAAAAGAGAATTGCAAGGGCTTACAATAAGAAAGTCAAGCCTAGATCCATACTAGAAAGGGACTTGATATTAAAACAAACCAAGCATTGTTGATAGATCCTAGGGGCAAGTTCAAGCCTAATTAGGAAGGTCCATACTTAGTCAAGAAAGTACTCAAGCATGGAGGCATCAAGATCTTGAATTTAGAAGGCAATGAGTTTTTAAGACCCATTAACATAGACAAATTAAAGAAGTACTTCTATTAAACAAAGTTCACGAAGTTGAAAACCCAAACAGGGTAGCCTGGGCAAAAATAAGGACACCCCGATGAGGTGAAAACCTAATAGGCGCCTCATGCAAAAGTTATGGGATCGTGAGAGAAAATGTCCAATCAAGAAAACCTATTCAAGGCTAATTGATAACGGTGGTATCGTTTAATAGGAAATTAATATATTTGCCAAGATTAAACAACTTAGCTCTAAATACAGTTAATAGCATTAATGCTTTAGTGATGATTATTGATATGCAATTTTCCATTAAGAATGAGAAAGGTCCTACAAGTAATTGAATTCTACATGCATTATCTCTTTTTGAATTTAGAAGTATTATTTTCATTTTTTCTTTTTAACATTAATGTTCTATTGTCTTTAATTGTACTTATAATCCATTCTTTGTAATTATCATCTGTGTTAATGTTGCTAGTTGCATAATCAAGCACCTCTCTTAGGATAATATGTTGTCTCCACAAGTCAGGAAAGTAATGTAAGAAATGGCAAGTCAAAAGACCACCCTGAAGCCTTAGAAGCTCAAAAGGTATCCTTTGTAGTAAGCCAAATTAATGTTAAACCTAGGAGGGAATATAAAAGGTAGCATGCCTTAACCCGATCAAGGGAACATAGCCAACATGGCAAGAGAGAGAAAAATGAGTGATTTTCTCCTAAGGACATCTCCATCATATTATGATAACAGTACTAAGCCATATAGTCCACTGGTCACATGAATCATGCCTCATTATGAGCCTTCTCTCACAATGATTATTTAGGGCATATTTCACCCAAAGCCTTTCAGGTGGAGGAACAAGTAACCCTAATTTCTCTTGTAGCCAAACTTGTAAAAAAAAGTTGTTAGGTTGTAAAATCCGTAAAGGACCACCTAAGTAAAAATTAGGCAAACCCGCTAATGCAAAAACCTTTACAAGCATACTAGCCAAAAATTAGGGTTAAAAAAATAAAAGTTAGGTAGGCTCTCTACACATACCTATAAAAGGAGTGGACTCCCTATAACAAAATCAATATCTCATTTCTTCAGAGCATCCAAACCTGAAATGGTTTTAGCTAGGAAAACACTAAAAGGGTTACAGTTGAAGCATATTTTAGTCAAAAGCTGAAGAGTCTTAAAATCACAAGACTCATCCTTAGAAGTAACCATAAGCCAATTGCTAAGGATACACGGCAATATGCACTTTGCCCATGCCATAAAATTAATGGGAAACTAGTAAGCATAGTCTCAAATTGCTCGCAAGGAGATTAAACCCACACTCGGCACTACATTTGGAGCCATGACAAGAGGAAGGCCCAAAGTAAGGACAATGTCCATGTGATAATGGTCCTCAAAAGAAGGCAAGGCTAAAGGACCATCTAGAGTGATTTTACAAACCAAAATACCAGCAAACTCTTCTAAAGTTGGGGTAATCTCTTAATGATTAAAGATGAACACATGAAAAATAAGATCCTAATATTACATAGTTGCACTCAGAAAATTATGATCAATACGTACTTTCCTCAAGAACTGAAGGGAATAAAAGCAAGTAAGTGTAGGAGAAGTCTAGAAGGCCTTTGGTTCTAAATTTTTAGACAAATTTTGGCTAAAGGAAGACATGATAGAAACACATCATGAAAGATAAATAGTGGGGTATTTATAAGCCAAACCCACCATTCCTTCTCTAATTAGGACTGGGAATTCAAAACATTTGAGGAGGTCTGCACAAACCTTGTAATATATGAAGATGGTGTCAAGGTAAGCATTGACTAAGAGGCATGTCCATAACCATATTGGTTTCTTATCTGGGATCCTGTGTCGTCAATGTCCACATGGACTAATACATCCTAAGTTCACACGAACTCACATATCTTAAGTCCACATAGACTAGAATATTTTAAAACCTCATGGACTAGTACATTTTAGGTCTGCACAGATTCATTGTAAAGGATGGATTATAATGGGTGGTAAAAACCAATTCATGCATTGTTTCATAGACAAATGTACTTGAAGAGCAAATGTATTTCAAAAAAATAAAGTTGAAAATGTATATACACAAAATCAGGAGTTTAAAGTTCTGTATATGTAAAAAGGGAACAGGGGCAAAGCAATTCCTATTTTGAAACAAAAGGGGGGAGGAACAACGCTATCCATCCTATTCTTCAGTATCATCCTCTTCCTCCATGTCTTCATCAAAAAAGAGATCACTAGTTTCTCTACAACCTTGAATGCCCTCACCTTCCTCTGGGCTTCATGAAGGGTAGCAACCCTCTTTGATAGTTCACTCTGTAGAAGAGTGGAGGATTGATGCATAACATACATAATTGCATAAAATTAACCATGATAGGGAAATTGCTCATAGTGAGGACTCAGGCTTCATCGATCATGGCTCTTCTAAAAACCTCCACCACATGAGCAGTCCTCTCTACAGGAGCTCTCTTCACTTGATAAAAAACAAAACATGAGTGACAATTCAAATTCTAAGAGTGCAAATGACTAGCAAAAGATCATACCAAGGTGGTGTTTTGTGGCTTAAAAGGAATTGGCTAGCTCTCCTCTATATGGAGATAAGTTAAAGATAGCTCCCCATCAATGCCATAATATATGTAGCTGAACTCAGGGATGTCAGTCAAAGTACTAATAACCTCATCAGGCAATGAGGGCTAACCAACATATGGACTAAGAATTTTGCTATGTGCAAGAGGCGGTAAGAATTGAGAGCTAGGGGAATTGGTGGCAGCTCTTAATCATTTCCACGATGAAAAGGAGCTAGCCCCTATAGCAGTAGTAGGCTACAACATAACATACAATTAGAAGATATCTCTAAAAAAGAATCAAGAGTTAAACAATTCACTTGAGAAGGAGAAGGCCCAAATGTATAAGGAAATCACGAGAGTAAATGAGTGAAGGCCTAAGAAGGCTAGTTGTCTTTAACACCTTCTATCAGCGTGTCCCCTAGAATCCCCATCAGCATGCTCTACACAAATTCCAGGTCATCTAGATACCACCTAAATAGTATTGAGTCAAGAGGATTCTAAGGAACATGGCGTGCATCGGGCCATATATGCCAGTTCATAATCCTTTCTCTTAAAAACTAAAAGTAAGCCTCTAGAGTGGTTAACAAGATATAACGGGCGGATAATTCTCTAATAAAGCACAAAAAATTTGGTAATTCCTCAATTGGAAAAACCCACCAAGCTAAGTCTACCTATAAAGGTAAGTATTAGTTACGGTTGCCTGAATTACTAATGATAGATTTTCCAAGTACAGGAGATACTCACATTAGTCCAAGCCCTAGAACTAAGGTAATGGCAATGCTGTATCAATGAAGTTGTGTTCCAAGGGCCTAAAGATGGTTGAACCCACCTATCCATTACCAGATACCGATAGGGCACATGCAATTCACAAGGACGGGCTAACAAATTAAGCTTATACGCCCAGACCTACAACAAGAAGAAAAGCACAAAGTTAAAAGTCATAAAAAGGCTACATGTGAAAAAAGAAAGATTAGAATAAGTCATTTACCAGCACACCAGACACAAAGCCCTGAACAAACTGATGGCTCTTCCTAGTGTAAATAGCCATGTCTAAGCTCTGAAACACCCATTCGAGAGATGAGCAACACCAGTTCCAAGAACCAATTTTATCAACTTCCTCTAAGACAGGAAGAAAGCTCCAGCTCACCATGCCATTGGCATTAGCAAAAAAGGTGGTACCTAATAGATAAAGAATAAAGCAGTGGGTGTATTGATTGACCTCTAACTGACCTGAAAGGGTGTCATCCACCCATTTCTCATGCAAATTAGTGCATCAGATACTCTCAGCATAATCTTGAGATATAACGTCCAATAATTCGCTTACTTTTTGTGGCCAAAGCGAAGGATGGTGATAACAGGCACCAAATGCAATGGCACGTCCTATGCATGGCACCCGAGTAATAAAGGCTCAGTCA
>CANXYI011893848.1:0-14577 GCA_948208565.1 Hura crepitans | reverse complement strand
CTTTCTTTTATAAGATGTATAGGTTTGCACTCATGTACATGTGGGTATAGGTTGTATATGTTGAACTGCAGTATTGTATATAAAATGACTGTTCTGTGAATGCATGTTTACTGGTGGGTCTCTGACCCTGTGATTGAATGTGCTGATGAATTTTGACTGTGACTTAGAGGACTAGAGGGTCCAATGGAGTATGTGGAGGTTGCTTATTATTTAAAAGTGCTTTTCTTATAGGTTTAAATTTAGGCTAGGTAATAGGGCAGCCGTTATGCTGCCCGAATATCTTAAAATGTCTAGTAGTGCCTGACGTAGGTATAGTGGAAGTACAAACACACCTTATCTGTTCAGGGAGAACGGGTAGGGGGTGTCATAAGAACTCCCCTTTTTTAGTGTAAAGTAGGAGAAAGTAAGATTGTCATATCTGACTTGATTAGAGACGTAGAGGAGAAAGTCAAGATAATAAGAAAGATTGAAAGCCACCTTAGATTGGCAGAAGTCGTATACTATTTTCAAATAGTGAGACATCGAGTATGAAGTCAGTGATCGAGTATTTTTGAAAGTGTCACCGTGGAAGAAGTTGCTTAGATTTGGTATGAAGGGAAAACTCAATCCCAAATACATTAGGCCCTATGAGGTAACAGAATGAGTAGGACTATTGGCGTATAGATTAGCCTTACCACCTGAGTTATGGTAGATTCATGATATCTTTCATGTATCAATGTTGAGGTGATACATCATAACCTTCACATGTGATAGTTATAGAGGAGATACAAGTATAACTGGACTTGACATATGAAGAAGAACTGATACAAATTTTGGCTAAAGAAGTAAGGCAGCTAAGGAACCTATCAATTCCCCTAGTGAAGGTGCTACAGAGACACAACAATATGATGGAAGCCATGTGGGATAGTGAAGAATAAATAAAGGCACAATACCCACATCTTTTCACATCAGGTAATTTCGAGGATGAAATTTCTTAAGAGGGGAAGAATTGTAACATTTGTAAGTCCAAGTTTCATGAATAGTACCTCTTTGGCATGAATATTATTCCCTGTGGGTCGGGTTGTATTGGTCATAAAACTTAGATGGGCTAAAAAATGGGTAAAATGAAAGAATTAAAAAATTTAGCAAAACCAATAAATCATTTCAGGTTAAAACTAGTGGGTTGTGAGATAAAATGATGTTATGGCAGGACAGCCCCCGGATGTGATTGGATGAACTTAAAAATACCATACCTTAAACCTAAAAAATTCCAATCTACATAATGGAGAAGGAATTTTAATTTTCTGAGGGTGTTTGGTATTTTTTGAATATTTTATTCTAGCGAATGAATTGTGCCTAAAAGTCAATAATGGAACTTTGACTTGAAATTTTATATGGACCCTAATGACACTAATTAAGGATTTTTAAAACTAAAATGAGTATTTTTAGAGGTTTAAAGAAATTTCTATGAATTTTTGAAGTTTAAAAGAAAACTAAAAGAAAACGGACCGTCAGATTACCACATGTCACGATCTGAGCCATCCACCAACCCATATAAATGGCCCCACACATGTGAGAACCCATCATCTTCTCCCTTATATTTCCTTAAAAAGCTGACACCATTTCCCTTCTCTCTCTCTTTCCTTTTTTCTTTAATTTCTCTCTCCTCTCACCACCAAAATTCATAAATTTCATATGTATTAGACATGAATAGTGACAAATTTTAGTGTAAGTGGCTTTATTTTAATTTTAATTTTTGTTTTAGGTGATTTAAGGTGTTTTAAGAGATTTCATGGTTTTAGATTTTTAATTGGAGTTATATAGAATTTTTTAGGAATTTTCTAAGTGAGAATTGTGTATGTTTAGGGCAAAAAGAGAACATTAAAGGAGAACACCAATCTAGGTATCCAAGTGGTGGGGAAAAGGGTGTTTTCACACTTTAGGTATGTCGAATTGACTTAATTTATTTATGTCATATGATTTGGCATGAATATCTATGTGTACATTTGTATGGAAATGCAAATTCTTAGTGTTAAGCATGACATTGATGTGAATTGATAAGGTGATTATGTTAATGAGGTAAAAATAACATTGTATGCATAAATTAAATGAAAGAAACAAAGTGTATGTATGTATGTGATGTATGACCGAAATGTCTGAGCATGTATGGGGTGTATGTTTATGCATATGGCATGTTAAGGTTGGTAATTACATGTAAATGACATGTATAAATGATGTCAGGAATGTGAATAATAATAACAAATGTATGGCATGTTAGTTTGGCAAATAACAACCTAAATGAATGTGTAATATGTACATAAGCAATGCCAAATGGAATGGTGACTATATGTGTGCAATTGGTGGCAAAAGTATGAAACATGATTCATGAAAGGTTATGAGAAGAAATGATGCAAGAATAATGGATTCTGGATTAGCATGTGTAGTATTAAACAATGGGCACAGTGTTAGAAATGATGAAATAAATAGTAACCTACTCGTAAAATGACCAAATGAATAGTAATCTTACGACAAAAGACCTAAAATGTAAACTTGTGTGAAATATCATGTAAAATAGGACTTAATGTTGTGATTGACATGAAGTAAAGTGAAAAGTAATCATATATGACATAATTAAGGAACAGTGATTTGGCCCATTAGTCAGGCACCTACTAGATTGGTTGATTAGTCAACTAGGGAATTAGCAGCTGCTAAGAAGGTGGGTCCTTCTAGGGCCACTATTGTTTGAGGTGATGGCGGGTTTAGCCACCAAGGTTTTGAGATTGAACCTACACACTTAGGTATTGGGAGGTCCACCTGGATTAATCCCTACTGCCTATTGCCTATTTTGGGATATTGGGAGGTCCCATGGAGCTGATCCCTACTATCCACTTATGTTGCTTTGGTGATGTGATTTGGGGTATTGGAAGTTCCCATAAGGCTGATCCCTACTATCCCACTTACAGATATTGGGAGGTCTATGGGCTGATCCCTACTATCTGCTAGTCTAGTATAAAGAGGTCAATGGACTGATCCTTGCTATCAGGCTAAGTATGTGCAGCTACTGAGGTCCAAAATATAGACCATTGTAGAGGATAGATCTCGCTATCTGACGTCTTAAAGTGTCATCAGTCTATTATAGGCCTAAACTATATTAAGCTTAACCATGATAACAATATATAAATTTAAAAGTGATAATTGAAATGTTGAATGTGTTGAATTAATATAATAGGATAAATGGTTTATGATTGATTGCTTGCATAATAAGGCACTAGGAGACATGATGTATAGAATGGCATTTAGTCTCATATCTTGCGTGAGTATGATTGAAATGTCTATCCATGTGTGTACATAACCTCATATGTGTGTTTGCATATATGACATACCTTTATTGTGTTTATTCCACCACTGAGTGTATACTTAGTGTGTAGGTGTTTTGATGCACATGCTATAGATGGGGTAGCAATCTAACTTCATCGGTGCCAATGTAGCTAACCCTGAGTTCTTCTTGGTATATTTTTGTACTTTTGTGGTTATGTTAGTGAGTCACTCATGTATATCAGGGATAGCATTAGTTAGTGCCTGGTTTAACTCCACAGCGAAAACTTGATTTTGAAATTAAGGTGTATCCTAGTACAACTCCTATTTTTGTTACTCCTTATCGGATGGCACCTATTGAGCTAAAAGAACTGAAGGTATAATTGCAGGAACTATTGGATAAAGGTTTCATTAAACCCAATATTTCACCTTAGGGAGCACCTGTGTTATTTGTAAAGAAGAAAGATGGCTTACTTCAGCTATGTATTGATTATAGATAGTTGAGTAAGGTGATAGTGAAAAACAAATATCCTTTGCATAGAATAGATGACCTTTTTGAATAGTTTAGAGGTGTGAGTGTATTTTCTAAGATTGATTTGAGATTTGGATATCATCCCCTAAGAGTCAAGGAAGCTGATATTCCTAAGACTTTATTTAGAACTAGATACATGCATTATGAATTCTTAGTAATGCCCTTTGGTCTCACAAATGCCCTAACAGCCTTTATTGATTTAATGAATAGAGTATTTCAACCTTACCTAGATTAGTTTGTGGTAATATTTATTGATGATATTCTAGTGTACTCTAAGAGCAGGGAGGAACATGAGCAATATCTTAGGGTTATGTTACAGACTTTGAGAGAGAGATAGTTGTATGCCAAGCTAAGTAAGTGTGATATTTGGTTGACTTAAGTAGCATTTTTAGAACGCATAGCGTCAGTAGAAGGGATCAGAGTAGACCCCAGTAAAGTCCAGGAGTATTAGAATAGGAACCTCTAAGGAATATGATAGAGATACGAAACTTTTTAGGACTCGCTGGGTATTATATAAGGTTTGTGAAGGGATTTTCTTTAATTGTAACCCCTTTGATAAGACTGATTAGGAAAAATGTGAAGTTCAAATGGGATGACACTTGTCAAGCAAGTTTTGAGAGGCTAAACAATATATTGACAGAAGCTCCTACCCTGATTCAACCTGAACAAGGTAAGAACTTTGTAGTATATAGCGATACCTCACTTAATGGCATTAGTTGTGTGTTGATGCAAGAAGGGAAGATAGTAGCCTATGCTTCCAGACAATTAAAGCCACATGAGAAAAATTATCTTACTTATGATTTAGAGTTAGCTGTTATTATTTTTGCCTTGAAAATTTGGAGGCATTACATAAATAGGGAGAAGTGTTATATCTACATAGATTATAAGAGTCTAAAATACCTTTTCACATAGAAAGAATTAAACCAAAGAAAGAAAAGATAGTTAGAGCTGATAAAGGATTATGATTGCTTAATAGATTACCACCCAAGAAAAAGCTAATGTGGTAACAAATGCTTTGAGCAGGAAATTCATAGTAACTTTAAGATCTATGAATGCTAAGCTATAGTATACCATGAAAAATACTGCATTGGCTGAGTTATAGATTAAACCATACTTCAGATAGTAGATAAAGGAAGCACAAAGTATAGATGAATCATTGAGGCAACTGATAAGTAAAGTTTAAAAGGGGAAGGCACCAGGATTTGATTTGAGGGAAAATGGATATGTATACTATTAGTGTAGGTTATGTGTACCTTGTACAGATAATCTAAGATTATAGATACTGAAAGAGGCTTATGAAGCTTCTTACTCTATGCACCCTGGTAGTACTAAGTTGTATTTGGATTTAAAGCATCAGTATTGGTGGGCAGGTATGAAAAGAGACCTAACAAAGTATGTTGCTACGTGTTTGACATGTTAATAGGTAAAGACTGAGCATCAGGTTCCTTTTAAATTGCTACATCCTATAGCAATACTAGAATGGAAATAGGAAAGAGTGACAATGGATTTTGTAGTGGGATTGCCTATGACTATAGGCAAATGTGGTGTAGTGTGGTAGTTGACAGACTAACCTAGACAACTCACTTTATCCCTATTAGGATGGACTACTCCCTATAGAAGTTGGCTAAGCTATATATTAATGAGATTTTTAGACTTCATGGTGTACCTATGGTAATAGTTTCTGATAGAGATCCCTAGTTTACTTCTAGATTTTGGAAGAGGTTGTATGAAGCCTTAGGCACTAGATTGAATTACAGTATAGCCTTTCACCCTTAGATAGATAGATAGTCAGAGAGGGTGATACAAGTGCTTGAGGATATGTTATATAGCTGTGCCATTAAGTTTAAATGTACTTGGGATCAGTACTTGTCTTTAGCTTAGTTTGCCTATAATAACAGATAACAAACTAGTTTAGGCATGGTCCCATATGAAGCATTATATGGTAGGAAGTGTATAACTCTACTATGTTAGAGTGAGACTAGGGATAACAAAATATCAGAGTTGATCCAATTAGAGCTGTTGAAGAAAAAGTTAAGGTGATCAGAGGGAGACTGAAAGCTACAGCTGATAGGCAAAAATCCTATACTAATTTAAAGTAGAGAGATATTGAGTATACAGTGGGAGAAAAAGTATTTTGAAAGGTATTTCCTTAGAAGAAGGTTCCTAGATTTGGAAAAAAAAGGGGAAGCTGAGCCCCAGATTTATTAGCCCATATGAGATTACAAATAGAGTGGGACCTTCGGCATACAGACTAGCATTGCCATCTAAACTATCACAAATCCATGATGTATTTCATGTATCAATGTTGAGGTAGTATAAATTAGGTCCCTCCCACATGGTCCTAATATCAAATATAGAGGTGTAACTAGACTTAAGTTATGAAGAAGATCCTATACAAATATTGGCCAGAGAAGTGAAGCAGTTAAGGAATAAGACCATTCCTTTAGTTAAAGTCCTATAGAAACATCACACTATCGAAAAAGCTACTTGGGAGTCAGAAGAGCAGATTAGGGCCTAGTATCCATATCTTCTTACTCTAAGTAATTTTTAGGATAACATTTCTTAAGAGGGGAAGAATTGTAATGCCGGTAACTTAAGGCTCCGTGAATAGTACCACTGAGGTCAGAAAGTGTTCTTAGAGAGTCGGGTCACCTTCATAAGGCTCGAGGTAGAGGCACTAGTCATGAAACTTTAAGGGGCCATAAAATGATGAAATTGACTTTATTTAAAGATTTAGCAAAACCAATAAATTATTTTAGACTATAATTTAGTAAGTCATAAGCTTAGATGGATTTGGGCCAGGAATGACCTGGAATGTGCCCAAACAAACCTAAAAATATCACACCCTAAGTTGAAAAATTCCCCTGAGTCTATTGGTGAAAGAATTTTTCAATTTCGAGGTCGTTTGTAAAAATTTCTAAATTTTAGGGTTTTGCACATAAACTAAGGTAGTTGGTTAATTGTCCTGTTGGTGGAATTTTGTCGTGAAATTTTATGAGCCCCTAAATGGATCCAATCGAGGAGTTTTAAAATAAATACAACAATTTTTGAAGGTTTCAATGATTTTTAAAAATTCCCTAAAGTTTATATCGAAATCGAGCTTTTTTTAGTTATTTAGGTGGCAAGTGGGCCTCACCCATGCAACCTCAACCACTATAAAAGGGCCATGGTGACACATGGATGGCCACTTGGCCAAACCTACTGACTCTCTATACAAATTCTTTTTTTTCCTCCTTACTGCAGCCGACGCCACTCTAGCATAAATTCTCTATTTTTATCACCTTATTTAAGCTTTTTCTTAAGTTTATTGCCACCAAAAACTTGTTTATGTGTGTGTAGCTTGGAATGGTGTTATGGCATGTTAGTTAAGGTATATGGCACATAATATGCTTGGAATGTATGTGTAGATAGGTAAAATTTAGTGGTTATGTGTATGTTCCTTGGTTGGCCAAGAGTCCCTTTAAAGGGTACAGTTTATGGATGGCATGTGTACATGGCTTATGGATAGTTTTTGGCTTGCCAATTGATGGCATGTAAGGTGTATGTGATGAACTTAGTGAAACTAGGTTTGTATATGTGTGTTGGTAGTTTGGCCGAGGCATGTTATAGGCTACATTGGTCCAATTTGCATTGTAAAGGCATGAATGATGTGTTTAGTCATGGTTGTGTAAGGCCTAAATGTGTATGAATGTGTTTAAATGGGATGAAAGCATGATTAAAACAAAATGGACTTATGGTCAAGAGCTTTGTGAGGTAAGGTGACACGAAAATGAGGTATGGTTCATGGTATTTATATGTGTATATTGGCATGACATTTATGGTATATCATGATTAGTGTGACATGAAATGCATAACATATAAGACATGTTTAAAGTATGAGAAAAGGGTTGGAAAATGAAGTTAAAAGTGGCTTAAAGTGGCATATAAAATGACTTTTAAGAGGGATTAATTTTGGCATAGAAATGTACCTAAAAGTGACATAAATTGTAATTTTTTTTTTGTTTGCTAAGTAAACCATTTATATGGCATATGGATGATTTCCTTTAATGTTAGCTTTAGGGCTATGGACTTATAAAACTATTAGTGCAATTGGCACTAAAAAAGTACTTGAAATAAACTTATAATGGCCATCACAAGAATATAAAATGACTTATAACTATCCCATAAAATAAGATTTTGGGACTATAATGAAAATGGCAACTTTACATGAGAATTTTTGAGTCAAAATAATATGCTACATTAGATTTAATATGCATGTAGTTATACCTCCAGAATCAAGTCAAAAAGTGATATAAAATTTTACCAATTTTACCCAGCAAGGTTAAAAGTGACTTGTAACTGTCCAAGTCAAAAATTGACTATTTGATAAATTTTTTATTTATCTATTTTCCACTTTACAATATTATAAAAAGATTATATGTAAAGAAATAAACTTTAAAATGTTTGTAGATGAACCATTAGCTAGACACCACACTTGATGGGTTAACTGGTCAACTTAGGGATTAGCAACTGCTATAATGTCTAATTATTAGACTAGACTAATGCAGTGGCCAAGGTTCATAATTGCACCATTGCACTAGTCTATAGGGCAGACACTTCTTTTCATGGATTCGATATCATACTATGCTGGTGTAGTGGCGAAGGTCCCCAGATGGGCCATTGCACTAGTCTGCTGGGCAACTAAGATGGATGATTTATTATGATCAGTTCCTTGAGAGGTTTATGGACTGATCCTTATGTATATCTACTCAACAATTTGCCCTTTAGGAGGTTCTTATGAACTAATCCTTATAGGCTATGGCAATCGGTGCAATGGTCAGGGCCTAAAATGTGGGCCACTACATATTTTTCAATTCCCTTTAGTTTGAGTGTCTGCAAACATAGTAAACCTACTAAGGCCTATTTAATAATTTAAACAATGCACTTGAGTGAATTTTGGTGTAATTGAATAAATTATAAAAAGAAATTAAATTAAAACAATTGCAGTGGCATTTTAGTAATTTTGGGAAAAAGTATGGCATACATTCTGCATAACATCAAACATGTGGCATGTGCTTCACACACTACACTTAGACAGCTAATTTTAATTACATGGGTGTGTTAATACATGTTTTAAATGGTTTAGATTTGCTTAATGAGTTTCATACTCAACGTGCCTATGTCGTGGTGCATAGGTAGTAAGGATAAGCAAGTCAACCTCGGTGATTGTGCAGTGTAGCTATACAACAATTGAGGGGTAAAGAAAGTTATTTTTATTTTTAGTACTAGGACTCATGTAGTAACTTACAGGTTTTTGGTTTAGCCTACTCAGAAGCTACTATGTCTTTACATATAACTTAGAAGTGTTGTATACAATCTATTATAGCGTTTAGTTAGACTGTGTGTAAACTTGATAATTGTAGGCATGAGGCCTTATGTAGTTGAATGTTGATATGTGATATAAATATCTAGTGTTGAATGATGTTTAATTGGGGGACCAGAAGGAGATGTTATGATTTTATAGCTTATTAAAGTGTTTTAATAGGTAAAAAAATTTTGCTATGTTATTCGGGTAATTGTTATGCTACCCAATTTTCTATAATCTATAAAGGGTCCATATATGCTTTGTCTAGGTATGTCAAACCATTTATGAACATAAAGGAGGATTAGAGGGTGACTCCTAAGTAATATCTGATAGCATTCCAAAATAGTCTATAAGTGTTAAGGAGTTTTGTACTAGAGTAATCCTAGGATGGGTGACCTACTAGGAAGTGCCTTGCCTGTCAGGTTTCTTCAGGAATCTTATAGGGGGTGTCACAATATATGTCCATTGCCTAAATTGAGTGGGAAATTGACTAGATAGACATATTTAAGGGGATGAAACAAGATTGGAGTAAAGTAAATATGAGACTTAAAGGAAAGGAGGACCCCTAGGTAAAAGCCTAAGAGGGAAAGTTATGAAAATGTTGACAGTAGATACAATGGATGACTAAATGAGAGATACACTTAAGTATTGCATGATGAATGAGAGCGGATAAGTTATGCTAGTAAGAAGAGAGTTACAAGAGGTTTGAAACTCTGATGAGAAGAGTATGTATAATTAGTTAATATGTGAGGATGCCGAATTATTTAGGAATTTTGAGGATGAAATATCTTTTAAGAGGGGAAGAAATGTAATGCCCCAAAATCCTAGTATTGTGAATAGTACTTTTTAGGATGTGAATAGTATTACCCGAGATCTAGGGTTATACTAATAATATAAAGTAGAAGTATAACCTTATGGTTTTGCATATTAACCCATAGATAAGTTAATGCATAATCTTGAATTTTTGTGAAATCCTCTAATATATAGCATTAGCTTACTGGCAGGTTAATGTTGAAAAAGTCTAAATTCACAATTTTACACATTAGCCCATTGGTAGGTTAATGTGTAAAAATCTAATATTACTATTTTTGTGTGTTAACCCATAAAAAGGTTAAAGGTATATGTTGGAATATTTTTAAGTAAAGGATGGAATTAAGATGAAGTTTTTAAGCTAGTTAAAAAGCTAGAAGCTATGGGAAAGAATATGGTTAAAGAGACTACATGATATATATGTGTTTGGACATGGATGGAATTTATTTATTTTAAGGATAGTAATGACAAAAAGAATTCATGCTATAACATGGAACCCAATGGGTTAAAGTGTGGAAGTCTAATATTATAATTTTTCATGTTAACCCAGTGGCAAGTTAAGGTGTAAAAATCATCTGGTAGTTTTGTACATTAACACACTAAAGGGTTAATATTGAAAAACATGACTTTGCAATTTTGTATATTAATCCGTTGGAGGGTTAAAGGCAAATACTACATGATTTAAAAAATAGGTATAAATGAAAGTAACACTTTTAATTAGAGTTTCTTGGTTTTTAAACAAAAATTTTTCAAGACATTTAAGGGATCATATTTATCATTATTTAGGACTAAAATAGATATAAATAAAGGCTAAATTGGAAGAATAGATGAATAAACATAAAGAGGAGAATTAAGCAAGAACGAAAAGGAAATACATGTAAGAAATGGAGGATTTTTGCTTAGGCTTGAACATAAGCCATAGGATTTCTTTTAATGAAATCATCCCAGCCATTTATTTTCAGTATAAAAAGCTAATTTCAGTAGTAATGGACTCATTTTCCAGTAGCTATTTTTTCTTCCTTCTTTCTCTTTCACGTGAAAGGCAAAAAAAAAAAGCCATTTTAGGGCTTCCCAAGCTTTCTCCCTAAATTTCTACCCTCATATTAAATCCACCATTTATGAAAGGATTTAGCTTCTATATGGTCTAAATGTTAGTTTTGAAGGGTCAATTAAAGAAAATTAAGAGAATTTCGGGTCAATGGTGCATGTGAGAATAGTAACCCAATTTTTAAGGTGATAAGATTTTTTCAATCTAATATTTTTTTAGTGTTCTATAAATGCCCAAGAACACATTTATCAAATTAGATTCAAATTTGGATGCCTCTATGAATTATTATGAATTTTTGAAGATTATAGGTGAATAATGGTCATGTATAGGAAAAAGAGTTTATTTTCAAGGTTTTATATTTTTCTAAGATGTAATGGGATGCCAATAAGTGATTTATTAAGTCAATTTAGAAAATTATTGGTTGTTTGAATTATTATAAATTTTTAGAAGTTATGGTGAATAGTAACTCCAAAAATTAGAGGATGAGTTTTTGCATGATCTTATATTTTTCTAAGGTTCCTTAAGTGCCCAAAAAGGGATGTTTATGGTTGTTTTGAATTATAGAGTAACTTTTTAATTATTGTAAAATTTTGATTTGTGGATGAGGTTATGTTTAAAGAGGAAGAAAGAGAAAGGAAAGTCAAGGCTTAAGGAGGTAATTAGAGAATAATAGAGCTTAAAGAGGTATGTGTATCCCTTATGGTATGTCTAATCGAAAGAATTTGTGTAAACTCAAGTATGTTCATCAAATTGACATAATATGAATAATTGTGTGAAAATGCATTAAATGCTCATTTCATGGAATAAATGACCTTATTTGAGACGTATGGCATGTAAGATGTATTATAAGGCATTTTGAATGAAATGTTTGCTTAATTAACATATAGAAATCATTTTGTGTCAATGATGCCAGTATGTGTGGTATTATACCTAATCAAGGATATAATGCTCAATGTAATAATTGAGTATGACAATGCTTAAATGGATGATAATTGGTATATTTGACATATATTAGAGTATTTGAAAGCATGAGAATGCTTATTGAATGTAAAATACACATGATGTAATATTTTGTGTAAAGTGGGCATATTATGATTAATGGTGTAAATCATGCATGGAAATGATATGTAAGCATGAATTATGATGTGTTGGATGTATTATGTGTTACATATGATATTGGAATGGATTTTTGTCTTAAAAACCTATGTATGGTTGAATGAGTTACATGAGGCATTTATATGTTGCATGCCTTAATAATGCATGTTTGCCATGGTGATATGTTATAGGTGTATAAAGGTGAGAGATTGGTATGAGATGAGAAATTGTATATCTATTATGTTGATAATACGTGTAAATACACCTATGATTTAAGTATACATATGAGTTCTATGGTATGCCCACATATAGATGTAGTTGCATGAGTGAACTTATGAGTTTGCTTTTTATCATGTAGAGAGATGTAACATGATGGTCGAATGGCTCTAATGCACATGTGAAATGTATGTATGTTTTACATTTGCATGATATTGATAAAGTATGTTCATAACTTGATGTTATGATTTAATATGCATGAAAAATGAAGTGTAACATGATGAATAATGGTAATGGATGCTTAGAGACTTGATAGCTGACTGGTTTAGTGGTGTATGCATATATGCATATGTTTGTTGATAAACATTATACGGAAAATACATAAGCATAAGAATGATAATTTATATGAACATTATAAAAATGGTGCTTAAAGTGAGATAATGCATGTTGTAATGCATATACTTCAAGTAGCTAAATGTTTATCGCAATTGTAAGTATGGGAGATATATACAAGGCATAGATTGAATGATGAACATCATATAATTAAAACATTCATGATGTAAAATAAGGCATAATATAATTTGATTATATTGGATTTTAAGAATATACAAAGTGTCATGGCCAAACAGTCATCTATGTGGCCATAAAATGTTTTGAGACATATTATGTGAATATATGAGGTATTACACTATCATGAAATGCCTTGATACATTTTATGATGAGATTGGAGCATAATGCATCTTGAATGAGCTTATGCCATTATATAAATGAATATGGCAATTCTATAATGTAAAAAAAATAAATGACGCTTATAAGAGTAAATGTAATGTTAATTATGTGTAATGTGATAAAATACAATATTTATGCATGTGTGATGTATAGTCGAATGGCTTATGACCAGTAGTTTTGAGTATGTGGAATATTAAGCATGAGATGAATAATGCATGACCATATGTATAAGAATGATCATGTAATGACATATGCAATATAATGAGAATATATTTGACCACATACATGAACTATAGGCATGAAAAAGATGATATGATGATATGTATAGCATATGGTAGTTGTGAAACACCATAATGTATGATGAAGTCATGATATGGCCGAATGGCATAATATGGGAAATTGATATATTGTAATGACTTGAAAATCCCAATTTTATGAATAGTACTTTCTTAGAATGTATAGTGCTCTCGAGACTCGGGGTGCACTAAAGTTACTAGATGAAAGTATTGGTCAAAAAATAATTTTGGGCAAATTTTGAAACTAATTGGAGTTCAATTGATTTGTGAAAAATGCTAAGAAAGTTTTTATGGTGGTGTCTTATGAATAGTGAGCAAGGCAAAGTTGAACCGTAAATAATTTTCAAAGTTGCTAAGAAAATTCTAAAATTTATATGACCTAATATTAAAAAAATTCCAATAAGTCTAATGGTGTAAGAATAAGAATTTATGGAGGTTAGGAAATATTTTAATTGAATTTCGAGATGCATAAAATTGGCATTTTAATTCACTTTCTTTTTATTTTTGAGCCCTAATTTTTAGAGCATGTAGATATATAATTAAACTAATTTTGAGAAGTGGAATGTAAAATGGGGAAGAAAAGAATTTTTGAATGTATTAAAAATTAATTTTTCAAAAACTATAAATAGCCAACTAAAACTTTTTGTTCAAAGTAACATTTTCACTCCCTCACCTCTCCCTCTCTCAAACCCGAAAACTCTAAGGGGAGATTTTTCTCCTCTTCATTCTTTGATTCTTTATTTTAAGTCATAAATCCTTATATCCAGCCATTAAAGTTAAGTTTCTAAGGCACCTAGATACTTAATTTAGTGATTTTTTAAAAGAGAAACGATGGAAATTCTAAGATTTCAGGTTGGGTGAATATTGCCCATTTTTTTATCGGGTAAGAATTTTGAGGAACCAATATTTTTTCCTTATTTAGTAGGTGCCTAAGTGTCAAAAAATATGGTGTCTTGAATTTTTTGGATATCATATGACTTTATACTATTTTTCTAAAATTGAATCTATAATAGGCAGTTAAAACGAAGTGGAGATGTGATAAGGGAAAGTTAAAGGATTAGAAAGTCCTCATAGGGTGTTTTGAGCATGCTAGGTATGTGTAATCGATCTAATCATTGTAATTAAGCCATGTTTTAATTAATACATGGTGTATGTAATTATGTATATATTAGTTTACATGTAAACATGATATGAAAATGGAGAATTAAATGGT
>CANXYI011893805.1:0-10144 GCA_948208565.1 Hura crepitans | reverse complement strand
ACCAAACTTTATATTTAATGTCCCTCTATTTCGAATCAGCATAAGATTTTTAACGGTCTGTGGCAACCTTTAATCTCTCTTTTATGACCCTAACTTTCTCTTCTACATCTCTAACTAAATTAAGTCCCACAATCTTACTTTCTCTTATTTCACTCTAATAGAGAGAAGTCATATGTCTCCTACCATATAATGCCTCATAAGGTGCAATACCTAAGCTGGCCTAATAGCTATTATTGTATGCAAACTCAGCCAAAGACAAGTACTGGTCCCAACTTCTTTTAAACTCTATGGTATAGCTACGTAACAAGTCCTTTAGTACTTATATCACCCATTATGACTGTCTATCTGTATGAGAGTTAAATGTTATACGGTATGCCAATCAAGTACTAAGAGCTTTATGTAGCTTCTTCCAAAATCTAAAAGTAAATTGAGGATCTTGATCAAAAATAATTGCTGCTAGTACTCCATATAGTCACACAATTTCATTAATGTACAGTCGTGCCAACTTATCAAGAGAATAATCCATTCTCATAGGGATGAAGTGAGTTGTCTTGATCAGTCTGTCTACAATCACCCATATGACATTGCATTTACTCTGAGTCATTGGCAATCCTGTCACAAAATCCATAGTCACTTTCTCCTATTTCCATTCTGGCATTGCTATTGGATGTAACAATCCAAAAGGAACTTGATATTCAGTTTTCACCTGTTGACTTGTCAAACACCTAGCCACATGCTCTACTACATCACATTTCATTCTTGGCCACCAGTAATGAAGTTTCAAATCTCGATACATCTTTGTGCTTCCTAGATGTATAAAATAAGGAGTTTCATGTGCCTCTTTCAAAATCTACATTCTCAACTCATTTGTGTCAGGTGCACATAACCTACCATGGTAGTACAAGCATTCATCTTCTCCTAGTTCACACTCGATAGCCTTCCCTTCTTAGACTTTCCTTATAGTCTATACAAGTTATTCATCTCTTGTATGTGCCTCCTTTATCTGCTATTTAAAATCTAGCTTAATGTATAGTTCAACCAAGATAGCATCCTTCTCTGTATACTCTATTCTGGCATTCATCACCCTTATAGCTGCCATAAACTTCTGGCTCAATGTATTTACAACTAAATTTGTCTTTCTTGGATGATAATTTATCAAGTAGTCATAATCTTTTATCAACTCTAACCACTATCACTACCTCAAGTTTAACTTCTTCTATGTAGAGAGATATTTTAGGCTCTTATGGTTAGTGTAAATGCAGCATCTTTCACCATTTAAGTAATGTCTCCAAATTTTCAATGTAAAGACAATGGCAGCTAATTCCAAGTCATGAATAGGATAATTCTTCTCACATGGTTTTAGTTGTCTAGAGGTATAAGAAATCACTTTAGGTTCTTACATCAAAATACAACCAAGGCCATTGTGTGAGGCATCACTATAAATGACAAAATCTTTCCCTGTTCTAGTTGAGTGAGGATAAGGGCTTATGTTAATATTGCCTTCAATCTATCAAAGCTCTTCTAGCATTTATCATCCCATTCAAATCTCACATCCTTCCTTAACAACCGAGTTAATGACACTGCAATCATTGAGAAACCCTTTATAAATCTTCTGTAGTAGCCAGCCAATCCTTGGTTTCTTCATATTTCAGTTACATTCCTAGGAGCTTTCCACTCTAACACTGCTTTAACTTTGATTAGGTCCACTCTGAGACCTTTTGCTAAGGCAATATGGCCTAGAAAGGCTACTTCATTCGACCAAAACTCACACTTACTCAGTGTAGCATACAACTACTTCTCTCTCAAAGCCTACAGCACACTTCTGAGGTGTTGTTCATGCTCTTCTCGAGTCTTAGAATAGACCACAATATCATTAATAAACACCACCACAAATTGGTCTAGATATGGTTTAAAGACCTTGTTTATCAGGTCCATAAAAGCTATCAGGGCATTAGTGAGCCTAAAAGACATCACCAGGAATTCATAATGTCTATATCTAGTTCTAAAAGTAGTTTTAGGAATATCTAACTCATTAATCCGTAACTAATGATATCTCAATCTTAGATCTATCTTAGAAAAGACACTACCATCTCTGAGTTGATCAAAGAGATCATCAATCCTAGATAATGGATAATTATTCTTCACTGTCACCTTGTTCAGTTGCCTATAATAGATGTATAACCAAAATGACCTATCTTTCTTGTTTACAAATAACATAGGTGCTCCCCAAAGTGATATGCTCGATTTGATAAAGACTTTATCCAATAATTCCTGCAATTGCACCTTCAATTCTTTCAATTTTATAGGTGCCATTCAATAAGGAGTAATGAATACAAGTGTTGTATTAAGATATATTTCAATATCGAAATCAAGTTCACGTTATGGAGGTAATCCTGGTAACTCCTCTAGGAATACATCAGGCAATTTTGACACCACTGGAATCTTATCAAGATGGGGTGTGGGGTTACTGGTGTCAACCACATGGGCTAAATAGGCTTTACATCCTTTAAGGATGAGTCGTCTTGCTATAAAAGCTGAAATGACATTCACCAGAGGGTTTCTCTCACCTACAATTATCACTTCATATCCCTCTATTGTCTAGAGGGTAAGCCTCTTATGTTTATAGTCAACTATTGCCTGATGTTCTGACAACTAATTCATTCCCAAGATAATATCAAATTCATGAAAGGGAAGCTCAATAAGGTTTGCAAGGAATAGCTTATTCTGAATCA
Organism: Hura crepitans; assembly: GCA_948208565.1. Lineage (NCBI taxonomy): Eukaryota > Viridiplantae > Streptophyta > Magnoliopsida > Malpighiales > Euphorbiaceae > Hura > Hura crepitans. The sequence goes on along the minus strand of CANXYI011893805.1, from coordinate 7,412 downwards.
CCAGAAGATAGTGTTTATATATCTTATTCATTATGACACTCTATCCAATTGGGTTACTAACTTGAACATCTATGTCTATAGGTTCTGATTCTAACCCTCTATCTTGTACTTGAGTAGTGCAAATATAGGAATGGGTTGATCCTGGATCTATTAAAGCCAAAACTGGTGCATCAAATAAATAAAATATACTAGCTATAACATCTAGAGCCTCTACCTCCTAATGAGCCCGAATGGCATACTATTTTGCTAGAGCTTATGTCTCTTATCTTGTTCTTTGGCCACTACTGAGCTGATCATCTCCACTCTATCTCTACCCTTCCTCTATAGTGCTGTAAAAGCCTATGTCTGGGTAGCTTCAGTCTGCCTTTGAGGACATTCTCTCTAATAATGATCTCTAGCTCCACATGTAAAACATTTTCCTACTCTTCCTATCAATTTACTCCACCCCCAATGCCTTCTATGGCAAGTCTCATAAGTCGGGGGTAAACTCTTATCTACTAGTGTAGGAGCACTAAAGGCCTACTATAAAGGTCGAGGCCTAAATGTAAAAGCCTAACCTGACCTCTGCGGCTGAGTCTATCTCGAGGTCTGCTGTACTAATTGGGACTGAGACTCTCTCTATCTCTTGCTAGCCCTAGGTACTGAGCTAGTCTAACCTACTGTGAATGGCCTTTTTCTCTGAAATAACTCTCTCTTCTCTTATGCCATCTCTTCTATATCATAAGTTGTTGCTATAAAACTTGAAAAGTCTCTAATCTTTGTGGTAGCTATCTATATTTATAGCTCCACATTAAGGCCTTTCTCAAATCTCTTATATCTCTTTTCCCCTATAGGAATAAATTCTTCTACATATCTACTTAGCCTCGTAAAATCTTTCTCATATTCAAAAACTGATCTTCTACCCTGCTTCAGATCTAAGAACTCTCGTCTCCTCTTATCCTTATAGGACTCTAGGATATGCCTCTTTCTAAATTCCTTTGGGAAGTACTCTCAAGTTATGTCAATTGTAGCTTTCCTCTTCTTCATGGTATCCCACTAATGATATGCTTCCTCCTGGAGAAGTGAGGTAGTACACTTCAAACTTTCTTCTTCCGTACACTTCAACTGCTCTAATATCCTTAGGGTCCTCTCTAGCCAATACTCTACTCTAGCAATATCATCATCTCTAGTCCCCAAAAAGTCCATAACTCTCATTTTCTTAACCCTCTCCAAATAAGTCTTTTGCAATGGAGTTAGAGGTGGAGGAGGTGGTATATGAGCTGGTGGACCTAGTACAGAGGTATGCCTTAATAATTCCACTATCTACTGTAACAGGGCTGGTGAGGCTTGAGTCTGAGATTATGCCTGATGCTGTGGCTAATATGTAACATCACTGGGGTCTAGAGTGGCTGCACTCACTTTTACTCCCTAAATAGTGGTAGTAGAATGACTAGCCACTTTTTTCCCTCTATCTAGTGGAGTCCTTTCACTCATCTTGGATCACTACAAAAGAATAAACTATTAGCCTCATGCAGTGTAGCTTTATCATAATCACAAAATTCTAAACACTAGCACTCATGTATAATAAGCCTAGGAATGCCTGAACCCACTCTTATACCACTAAATGTAACACCCCCTACCTATTCCCTAAAGAACTAGGCAAGGAATGTGACTTCTTGCTGGTTACCCATCCTTATATTTCTCTAGGTCTCATTCATTTAACACTTATAACTTCTTTGATTCCATTTAGTCATTCAGGGTATTTCTTTCCTATTTCCATATAACACTCTTATACTAACTATAACAGATCTTAAAATCTATTCATCATATCAGAAGTGATTCTATAGAAATTTGGTCAACATAACAGCTACCCAGGTAACAAACCCCAAAATATACCCTTCATAAAAACACTTCTAATATCATATCCTCCACCATCCATAACTATTGGACCCTTCTAGTCCTTCATAAGTCACATCACAACACAGTTATCAATATGCAGGGCCTCAGGCCCACAGAAATCAGAGAAGATAGATAATTATATCACATCATATGTTCAATAATACATTAGTCATATAATTTACATATATCTAGTCTTTACACTAATTAAGCCTAAATCCACATCTATACATGAGTGTCATACTATCATATCATATAAAGTATAGAAATAATACCCTTAAAATATCTATCTACTACACTGCAAAATGAAACTGAGGCTAGATAGCTACACTATCAACGACCTGCGCATTGGAACATCAATACATTGAGTATATAACTCAACGATGAATTTAATGTAATAAAAGCATGTCATGCATATATACATGCAACATACAAGTTATAGATCATAATGTAACATACAAAAGCAATTCTATAAAATGATGTTAATTTATTCATCTAGCTCACTGTTAAAATTTTTGGTGTCATATCATTATTAATTTTCTAGATTTCTATCCCATAACTATTTATTTAATATCACCAATTCCTTGTTGTCCTTAACCTTATTATTCATTTTTACGATTAGGCTCGTACTAGATAGATGACACTTTAAGGCATTGGATAAAAAGGAAAATCCAGGCTATACAGTGGCCCATATTTTGGACCACGGTAGCTGCACCTACCTAGTGCAATGGCCCTATCTGGGAACCACCATGGCTGCACCCACATAGTGCAGTGGCCTATCTCATAGCTTTAGTAGCTACACCCACCTAGTGCAGTGGCCCACATCTGAACCTTTGTGGCTACACCCATATAGTGCAGTGGCCTACATTAAAACCTTGGTAGTTATGCCTACCTAGTGTAGTGGCCCCATATCAGAACCATTATGGCTACACCTATATAGTGCAATAGCCAACATCATAACCTCAACAGCTGCACCCACCATCATAATCATCCATAAAATAGCCCCAAAGGCACAATAACTCTAGCAACTACTAATCCCTAGTTGACAAATCAACCTATCCAGCAGGTGTCTAACTATTAGGCCAACTCTATTATTTATTTATTTCACAATTACAAATCTTTTATCTTCTTTATATTTATCTCATATCACATAACTCATCATTACACATATATTTTATTAGACCATTACAGGTCATTTTATGTAAGGTGCACTATTCATTTGGTCACTTTTCACTATTCATTTGGTCATTTTCACTATTCAATTAGTCACTTCCATATGCGTCACATGGCATTTTTCATCACAATTCATGCCATTCTGATCCTCATAATATCCACATTTCATCCACCATGAAATGTTCTCATAATTACCACAATCTTTCCACTGAATGCCAATACATTGAATCACTAATTACATATCACGTTATAATCCATGGTACATCATTATTTTAATTCTTAATGTGCATTTTCCTATGCACTAAACCATTTCCATATTTTAACTTAATTCAACATCTTCCTTTTATTCATAACCATGTACTCATTTTCTCACATTTCATGATACATACATATTATACAGCACATTTTCCACCATATTACATTTTGATCACACATCATACACATATGCACATGCCATGAGATACATATCATACATTTGACCATACATCCATCTCCCATATGCACATATTTTTCCCATCCTTTTTAATTACATATCATCCTTATGACATCAATCATACATATTGGCATGCTTTATTTCAACAAAACATGCACACACATACACATACCAACCCTTCTATACACAAGTTTATGTACACACACATGCATTCACATCATGGCATGTATTCATGGCATTAAATTCATATACCTAGGGAAATTTTATACCCTTTCCACACTTTTAATGCCTTATTTCCCTTGGTTCTTCCTCAATCATCCTTGAACCTACATATGTAACTTTGAATTTAGAAAACTCATATAAAATCCTACAAAGCGCCAAATTGAAATCTCTAAATATGATTTTTCTTAGAATTATCAAAGCTACTCAAAATAAAAATAAAAACTAAAAAATCACTACTTACTCTTCAAAAGTCACTATTCTCTCCATATTAAATTCTCTTATTTGAGGTCTTGTTTTTTTAGTTTTCTCACTTGGAGAGTACTCTAAGGATCATTGAGGTATTTTTCCATATAATTTATGTAAGAATTAGTGGAGAATTGAGGTAGAAAAATAAGGAAAATGGTAAAGGGTTTTCTTAGTATGGCGTTGGCTTCAAGGAGAGGGGGACGTTGAAGATGGCTTGGTTTTACTCATGTGGCACTCCCACATATGTAATAAAATATGTATGAAATAGCATGATTAGATCACGACATATGGCGATCTAATGGTCAAAATAATTCTAATTTCATCTTAAAATTCTAACAATTTCAAAAATTTAACTGTACTTTTAAAAATGATTGCTTTTGTTCCAAAAATCCTTGATTATCCCACTTATGGCCTCATAAAATTTTGAATCCAAACTCCAGTGGCATGTAGGTGTACTATTCACTTACTACAACTAGAAATTCTAAAAAAATAGCAAACGATCTTAGAAAATTAAAATTCCTTCACTAATGAATTAAGTGGAATTTTTAACCTTTAGGGTATGATATTTTTAGGTCTATCCAAGCACATCCTAGGTCATTCCTATCATGGTTTCATTTAAGGTTATTATTCACTTGTTTACTTCCTAAAATGAATCATTGGTTCTGCTAAATTTTTAAATTATTTCATTTTCCTCATTTTTTAGCCCGTCAAAGTTTTATGACTAGTATATATCCTCCTTGGCCTTACAAATGTGTCCCAGCTCCTATAGAACCCTATTTAAGCCTCAAAAGTACTATTCATGAAACCTCTATTTACGAGCATTATGCTTACAAATGTCCTTATATCCATACCAAATTTTACACACAACATACTTATATCTTAATCTCTTAATCAGTAAGAAAATATTACCCATTTCTTGAAAATTACTATTCATGATCCCGAGATAAACTATTCATAAATCTCAAAATTATTTGGGCATTGCACATGTACTGAGGCATTACCATCTCATTAGAGAAATAGTAGCGAGGCAAAATGTAAAGATTGAAAGAGTCCCCACTGATCAGAATATTATTAATCCTCTCTCTAAGGCATTATCTCATAATAGATTCAATCTCCATGAAAATAATATAGGTATTAGGTACACAGGGGATTGGCTCTAATGCAAGTGGGAGATTGTTAGAAGTATGCCCTAAAGCTTGCATGTAATAGGGATATTATGTGTACATAATAAACTTTGGTTTATAATAAAAGGAATTTTTTATTACTATAGTGTTTATGTTAATTCATTTGCTTGGTATAATCTTAAACTATTTAATAAAGTACCTAAAATATTCACAATGTAGAGGAAATTATAAAGTGTTCATAATGTGAGATCCTTATTGCATATAAATGTGAAATACCAAAACTATCCCTAGTCATAGTATTAACTAGATAGGACATTATTAATATAGATAGAGTAGCATATGTTATTCTCTTTGACCTAGTTAAATAGTAGTTCTCACAAGCTGTAAGCATGGTAATGCTTAGAGATAACATATGGATGCTTATTTGAGAAACAAGTTCACTAGAGACCCAACATAAGAATGTTCACTTGGATAAATAATATATATTAGTTAAACAATCCCATCATATCAGTTGTGCAAGTATCTTCTGACTTAAGAACACTAAAGTTATCTTAAGTATGGAGAATTATACTTTGACTCCGATGCTTTTACATTGCCATGATGTATACATAAATAGGTGATTGGGAATAGTTTGAAATATTTAAAGGTGGTTGAGTGATCAATAAAAGATTTACTACCATAGATTACGTTAGGGGTGTTTATCTCACTGTTCTAATATGCCTCTGTTTTCGGAATCTTTTGCCAAAGTAAAATGCAAGTGTGAATAAGATTCACAAGGGAATTTTTGGAATAAAGGAATAAATATTAGAACTAACATATTTAGGGCTTGATTTAACATACCTAATCAAGCATTAAGTTGATACATGTCTATACTCAAACCTAAATGAGATAAAGTCTGGTGAAAAAATGAATTACACGGTAACTATTTATGGAAAGGTTAAGTCAAACCACTTAACATTTCTAACACTTGGGTAGTCTTGATATATGGCTAGACACCGTTCTAAACTTATACATAAGTGGATAATTGATTGGGAACCAATTATTGGACCATAAGAATTCTAGTTGGACTAGGACTCTTGTCCACTATGTACTACCAATGTGCTTCAGAAACCTATAGGGGCACACATCGATAGGAGCAAATTAATGAGGTGAAACTACAAAGTATTTAATGATATAGATGTCATTAAATAAGAAGAAATAAAATAAGAAGGCTTATTAGGCTTGGAGCCCAAGAGAAAAGCTTAAAATATTAATTAAGTGTTAATTAAATGTTTCAAGTGACTAAGTCAAAATTAAGCCTTTTAATTAATTAATTAAAAGTCTATTTTCAACCTTTTAGGGGTTTAAGGGCTGAAAATCTGACCTAAAGAGAATAAAAAGGATATAAAAACCCTTATAAAGTCGTTTACAATAGAGGAGCCATAACAAAGAGAACAGTTTTTTACCGTTGTTGCAAATTCACCTTTTTTTAAGCATTCTCCTTCTTATTCCTTCTTGAATTTTGTTTCTTACTAGTGCCTACAAATAAAATTCACTTGTAATTCTCTTGGAGAGTTTTTATTGAATTTGCTACTAGTTTGGATACCTTAGAGGTGTTTCTAAGAGGATCATTGTGGTTTGCGACAACCCAGTGAGGTAAAAAGCTACAAATTGGAATCGTGTAGAGAATTTACGATAAATTTTAATTATATGAGTTCTTTATCTTTTATTTTTCAATTTTTTGATGTTCCAATCTTTTTTGGGGTTCCATGGACTACGCATGAGTCCATGGGAACCGAATAATGGTATTAGAGCTAAGTTTTATTGAAAAGTTGAAAATTATTATAGTTTGTCAGTATCCCGCAACTAAACTTTAAAATTATGGTTTGAATTTTTCATGTGATTTTTAGGCTTTCTTCCTTTCCTAATAGTTAGATATGGATTAAAGATAATTGGGAAATTTTTTTTTTGGCTTTGTGAGTTTTTAGAATTTTATATGCTTGAATGAACCGAAATTATGAAAGTTTGATATACTGATCGACTAGAATGTTACTGTTTGGTTCAATTGGTTATTTAATTAGTCTCAGCCCCAAATTTTTATTTTTAGGTTCTTAAAACCTAAAGTTTGAATCTGTAGTTGATCAATAAAATTAGATGTTATTTGATAATTAAAATAATTAATTGAATAGTAAACTCAGTTTCTGACAATATTTGTTGACTAGTTTTGAAAAATTTTGTTCAGTTCAATTTTTTTAATGTTTTCAACCCCAAATTATTTTTCCTATGTTTCTAAGGGATGAAAATTTAATTTTGAAGCTGACCAATAAAATTGAATTTTATTTGGTAATTTTGAAAAATCG
>CANXYI011893772.1:0-11180 GCA_948208565.1 Hura crepitans | reverse complement strand
AATATGCCTTCTAATATTCTAATTTTTATTAGTCCCATGCATTTCATCATATAGACACTATGTCCTTTTTTACCTTAGATGGTGTCACAAACCATGAACCCATTCTCTCTTTCAAGAATGGGGAATTGCTAGCCTATCCATCACTCATAAGCATTGTACCTTTAGGTATATGAAATAATGAACTAACTAGGCATTATGATCCTTAATTAAAAAGACCCATTAGGAGTGACCCCTACTTATAGGAGCTACGAAGGCCTTTCAAACAAAACCATAATCCCATGTAGTTGAGCTTAGCAACTTCCCCTAGGTTGGATAACCCTAAGTGCTTGTAATTGCATTATAATTACTACATGGGCCTATAAAATTTAGCCTAATTTAAAGTGAGGCAAAGCCCATTATGCCTTTTACCTAGAGTAGGCTTAGCCTAATTTCACTTAAAATAAGATTTAAATGTTATATGTCATTATCCTTACATGCACATTAAATATGATAGGTCATTAGGCCTAGCTAAGCCTATAATCAAACATAGGTATCCCCTGTTGACACTTAGGTAACCCCACATAGGAAAGAAATAGCTTGGCCATATGTGTGATAGAAATAAGGCTAGAAGTCTTCTTGCTTATGTTTGTTCGTGCTACCTCACAAATATACATGCCATGCATCACATGCATACCATGCATCATGCACTTCAAGTATATTAATCATGCATCATTTCTAACCCCTTATTTTATAGCCTTCATTGATCCCTCATTTAAAACTCAATGGAAAAGAATAGGTAAGCACCTCTATAGAACTAACATTCTAGCATCAAGTAAACCTAAGAGAGGAATAATGTTCATAGATGAATTTGTCATCAAGTCCATGTTGATGGAGGCTATAAGTGAGATGGAAAAAAGGATGATGGTAGCCTTCACCAATAACACATTCGGCATGCATGTTCAAAAAGTAGTAGGCAAGACCTCTACAACTCATAAAGATAAAGAGGAGGTGGATGAGCTGGATGATTAGTTGTTTAATAAAAACATCCCTCTAGTTAAGAATACTTACAACAAGGTCCATCCACCTAAGCTAGCTAAAGATTATCATATGAAGATGCTAAATGAGAAAATGGCAGCTATGAGTAGGCACACCTCTGGGGGCAAAGATATTGATCTAGATAACATCAGCTTGAGGCCAGATAGCACCATTCCCTATAAGTTAAAGATTCTAGACTTGAGTATGTTTGATGGCACCACTAATTTAAGGACCCACCTGAAGCAATGTGATATAGCCATCGAGCCATTAGCCTATCAGAAGATCAAATTGTGAGGTTTTTTAGCATGTCTCTTTTCGACTAGGCTTTGGATTCATATCATTACTAAGAGAGAAGGGTTAAAGAAGATTGGGTTGAAATGGCAAGCACATTCAATAGATAATATTCCAATAAGGATAGCAATGAGGTGTCTTTGAAAGATCTTAACCTATTGAGACAAAAGCTTAGTGAAACCTTCTCAAATTATCTTGAAAGGTAGAGAGCTAAGGTGTTGAAAATGAGAAACAAGCCTGATGACATCGACTAGATAAAGATGTTCATTCAAAATGATAATAGCTACATGAACAATAGGCTTATAGCTAAGGGTATCATTACTTAGGAGTAACTAAAAGACATTGCCATTGACCTAGAAATTGCATATTAGAAAAGGACAAGTAATACGAGTTATTCAAATAATAATGCTAGGGCAGCACCATGACTATAAATGTCAATGTTAGACAAGGTGAATGCTACTCTAACCTAGGAAAGTGTTTGACTTGGTGTCTAAAAAAGTTGGTCAAAGAAGGAAAGATACAACCTCTCTTGGTTGAAACTTAGAATGATCCATTGTCTCCCAATCATAAAAATGACTAATATTATGCCTATCATAAAAGAACAGGCCATCTTACAAATAACTGCAAGCTCTTTAAGAAGGTTGTACAAGATTAGATTGACACCAAGCTGATACTAGATCCAGAGGCCTATTAAAACCCACTTCCTAAATATCATTTAACCTTATGTCTCCTTAAGTCCAAACTACTTGAAGAATATGCATTGATAGACATCTATAGATTTGACGAAGAGATAGGTAAGGGGGTGAGAGTATACAAGCCCATCCTTTTAACTAGCTTATAGGAGAGTGAGAGCAAAAGTAAGCTTAGGGAGAGAAAAGTCTTTTGGCATAAATCTTTTGATGAGGATCTCAATGAGGGTAAGAGAAAGCAAATAAGGGTTGAGGGAGGAATAGTGGAAAAGGTGGAGAAAAATTATTGGATCCTCTTAACAAAGGAGATTGAAGTAAAAGAAGATGAGAATGATAGGGGTACTCAAACAACTAAAGAAAACATAGGCCCACCTTACCATATGGGATCTATTAATGTCGTCATAGTCCTATAGGTAGAATGTAGTTGAAAACCTACTATCTGCCACTACTACACCTCAAGAGCAAGTCTAAGTCATAAAGATCAAGAAAATCGGGGTTATCACCTTTTCAGATGAGGACCTACCACTGAAGGGAAGAGAGCACAATCAGCCACTTTTTATTAAGGGCGAGGTGAATGGAAAGAAAATAGGGTATGGTATAGTGGATAATGGTTCATCATTGTGTATGTGCCTAGTCAAGGTCTTAGCAAGCTTAGGCATCAAAAAAGAAGATTTTAACACCCACCAGCATCACTATCAAATCTTATAACAACACCCGAAGACAAGCTGAAGGTTCTTTGACCACTAAGGTTCAGTTAGGGTCTATTATTAATAAAGTTGAATTTATAGTAATTGACATTGATGCCATATTCACAGTACTACTTAGTAAGCCCTGGTTCTATAAATTTGAAGGAGTCCCTTTAACTTTACATCATATGATTAAGTTCCTATATAAGGGTAGTATAATCACAATTAAGGCTAAAAATCAATCATGTGTTGTCTATTCTTGCCATTGCAAACTAACCATTCACTGGGTTCCATGTTGCTAAAATATATGAGGATTACATAGACCCTAAAGTGTCTAAGATCATGAAAAGGATAAACTTCCTCCTAGGAGCTAGTTTAAGCAAAAACCTTTAGAGGATAATTGAGCCATTAAAGGCTAAAAGCTAGAAAGAAATTAGAGGGTTAGGATATGACCCAAGTTTGGAGGTCAACCATAAGTAGAAAGGAAATAGCCTGAATGATCATTTTATAAAGTGAAGGAACAATAAGTATGGTAAGACCCTAAAGGCAATAGTGATAACTAATTGCTACAAGCCTTAATTTGAGATTTTTCATAGATGTCATAGATTGGGAATCAAGAGATCTAAAGCAAGTTCAATGGGAGGAAGAGATCTTTTGTCACACCCATAATATTTCAAGCTTGATAAATGAATTAGTAAGCTCAATTTTAAAGAGAGATTAATAGAGAGCGACTAAATTAATCATAACTAGTTAGTGATATGGATATATGAGGGTGTAAGTTATGTAATTATAAAAATTGTGATAAAATAATAATAGTAATAATAGTACTAAAAATAGTATATAACCAATCTAGAATAGGGAATAAAACTAACTTAAAGAGTTTGCAAATTTTTAGAGTTTTTAAGGGCAGCATAAATTAATTAGGAGGAAAGATTAAGTGGTAACCTAGAAAGAAAAAAATAAGAAAAGGAGAAGAAATACAATAATAAATGGCAAGTAGAAGAGGAGAAAGGAGAAAGTCAAAAGGAGCCACGAGGAGAGCAGCAGAGGCTTTTACCACAAGCATGGTAAACTACTACTGCTGAAAGATCTAACGATGATAAGGATAATAGGAGTTATAGTAGCTCACCAGCAATAAGGGATGATACTACCAGCAAGTAAGTTCCTCCTCTTCGATTTTGGGAGAATGGATTAGATATAAAGAGCAAGGAGAGGGCAAAGTAATGAGGAATTTACCTAAAAATACAGCATATATTTATAGATATTGGGTTGTTGTTTGCAACAATAAAGGCTAAACAATGGGGGATCACTACCTAGGGGAAATAGAGTGATGGGAGAGTAAGGCAGGAAAAAGATAACAGCTATTATTATTATAGCTTTAAATCAACCTTGCCATTATAGTGAGGTAGTGTATTGCTACTGCATTAGGGCGCAACAACTATAGTTGCTAGATATGGTAATGAGTGCTGCAATGAAAAAAATTATAGTAGAATAGCTATTGTGATGTACAGACGAAAGATAAAAGTGGGTAGCAGGTGTGACAGTAAAAGAAATGTTAGTAAAGTGGCTATTGCAAAAATCAATCTAAACATCAAGTGGCAATATGGATAGAAATCTCCATAGCCACATGAGATAGTGCAGAGAACTATTGTGCGCAGACAATAAGTTGTGCAAAATATAACAGGACTTTTCTAAGCATATGCCATTAAGAAATAGAAGGGTAGCCATTGGCATAAGGAATCCATAGTCAAAGGGGGAAATAAGTACATAAAAAGCAAGAGGGAACAAATATGAAACAAATACAACATGAAACAATAAAGAAGGGGTAAGAGAGGCAATGATACCTTTGAGATAGGGTAGTAAAGGTATATACTCCCTTATTTACTGACCTTACCTAATCTACACTTTTGAAATGCGATTCATTGAGTTTAAGTGGTCTAAATATTAGTTAGATTGGTAGTTATCCTAAAATTACTTTTGCTTTTTTAATTATGCATGGGCTTCATTATACTAAATATATATTAGGAATGTGAATGCATTAATTTAACTACATTGTGCATCAATTTGGAGTGATTTTTTTTAGAATGAGGTACACATGTGTGATGATTGGAAATTACTCATGTGAAAAGAAATCAAATATATAATCTACATGCCAATATGTTAATTGAATAAGCTTTAACCTAGATATAGCTATTGAATTATGTAAATATAGAAATAGGGTGTGAATTATAATGGATTAGACTTAGACATATTAAAGATTAGAAGTGTCTCCTTAAACAAAAAGTATATATACATATGATGTTTAAGTGCTTATGGGTTATGACTAGTAAATTTTTAAAGGACTTGTTTATTAGATTTAGGAATTGAAATCAAAATAGAGATTTATAAAGAGTATAGCACATATATAAAAAGAGGTTTTCAAAATAGAGATTTATAAATAGTATAGCACATATATAAAAAGAGTTACCAGAAATGAATAATTCTTAGCAAAGTGGTGGTATGTTACATGAAGTTTATTCTAAATATGTGGAAGAATATTATAAGTAACCAGTTACTAAATGGCCACACCCTAGGGTATTTAAGGCTTAAACTCCCTTAGATAAAAAAAAGAGTTATGAACACATGGCAAGTTATCATTCTATATACCTTATAGGTGAACACATCATCTTCACCTTATAATTTGAAACCCCACGAGTCAGTTGAATTGGGAGAAAATGTTATTGGTGCATGGCTAAACCTTAAAAGACACTCTTAACTTAATTGGTAATAGATAGAACATGGAATGTAAAGATACTTACAGCTTAGAAATAGTTACCTTTAAGTTAATTTCACTAGGTATTAGAATATAAAGATGAGAGGAAACCATAATACATATCCTCCGATTTCTAATAGTCATAAAGAAATCTAATCCTATAAAAATGATTATGCATCAGTACCCTAAAGAAAATAGTATTAGTAGTAAACACATTTTCTGAGTCCAAGTGATGCCTAGGTGGGTAATCATAACTAATGCACATACAGATGGTTTGCATGAGTAAAATGTTGATAATAATCATATTCAATCCATATAGTGCACCAACTATGTATTAGTTGCGATACATAATTGTTGTATAAGGCATCTCAGATATATGAGTTCAGTTATATGCATACTCTTACTATTTGATAATAGCAAGACATGAATAAGTAAGGCATATTCTAGAACCTACAAAATTTAGAGCATAGAATAACACAATGAGAAGTATCTAACTAGCATACGTGGAAAGATGTTTTAATGGTATATAGTAGAGGGATCTCATTAGATAAAATTTCAATGTGATATGTTACACATGCACATTTTTTAGAAACTGCATATATACATAACAATTAAGTTTGATTAATAGTGTATGTTTTAAATAGTAAAATAGTGTTCATAGAATAAAGCTTTTGTACACAAATGTGTCACCATACTAAAGTGATAAATTAAATAGTTTTCTAGTGATAGTAATGACTGTGATTTCTTACATGATCACATAGAGTAAATTAAATTCTTCAGTTAATTTAGTCTATATATAAACATTAAAAGTCAGCAATAGCTACTTAAGAGTAAATAGTATGAATGGTGAGATTATCTCAGTAAAGAACAAATTATTCTCAAAACATGTTAATGTTATCATTTCTAAACCTAGTATTAGACAAATTATAGCGAATTGGGCAAATTGTAAACTTATAATATAATAGCATCAAAGACATTATATGTATTTTTTAAAACACCTAAAATTTAAGAAATATAAAATTTATGACCTAGAGCCTAGGGTAAACTCTTTAAAATCAAGGTCAAGGTAGCTATGGCATGTTAAACAGGGATTATTATGTAGATCTACAATAGCTTACAGCTCGACATTAGTGCCATATGAGCTATTTATAGTGATAGTGGTTGAGGCCATTAATATTTATTAGTGTTATCAAATATTCATCATCATACAATGGTGGTAGTGTAATCAAAGAACCCCTCCTTATTCCCATTTATCAGCTTACAGTTTATTAACTTGTTTACCCTATCTTAGAGGTCATTAAGGGAATGTGTTACCCATGGCCCTATATAGCATCAATAGAATAGTTTCTTAATGCGAACTAATAAGTTTATTCTACAACATACATAAATATGTTAGGAATGCATTACAAGTAACTACTATTTCTTATAAATCAGATTATATCAATAAGTAAACTAGTATCTAGCTAGTTATATGAGTAGGTCATAAGTCAATATGAAATATAGTTAAAATTTTTAAGGAATGCATTACACTTGTATGATATTAGATTTACATGCTTCCAATTGTAGGCTTAGCAAATTAGATATACCTTATTATTACATATACATGACATGGTTGATGATACATATGAAACCAAGTTACATATGAAATATGGTCAGTTGCATTAACCACACACCATTCTTTCCCTTCTTTTAAACATATTAACTCGGTTTTTAATTGAGTAATTAGAATAAGAGACCTAGACATATTAAAGAACCATTGAGAATACTTTCCTCAGTGCATTGGTTTTTCCTTGTATAGGTTACAGAGATATGAAGACATCAAGCAGAATATTAGTTGGACTAGAAGCACAAAAACAAGCATCAAGATCCTAAGCTATCAAAATTGGTCACACATATAGTTTCGCCTTTTTGTTTAAAGTATCTAGTTTTCAGAATGGCATGTACAAACTATATTAAAGTAAGGATGTATACATATAAGTAATGAAATATGAAGCATGTGTAAATAGGGTGGTTTGAATCTATTTAGTCGTAGATCCAATGTATCATGAAATTCACATGAATTAAGATACATTGAGTTATATGAGTTTAACTAAGATAGATGCATAGTAGCTAGATAATAGGTTCTTGTAATAGACATGGTAAGCCTTGGATGGCATATTCCTTTAAGGAAGAGTCTTTAGTTGTCTCCTTGAGTTGTCACAGGGGTGACAGACATATAGTTGTGATATTGCAGTGTTAATATAGTTATTTGATGTTATTATAGTAAATAATGATTGGAGGATTGAATTTTAATGAGTATACAATTATATAAGTGTTTTTCTATAGGAAAATTTTTGTTATGTGTTTGGATAGCCAATATGCTGTCGGATTTTAGTCTAAAACCATTCTTTAGTAAAATAGATTTCCATATAATTATGAAGCTAATAAATAGGTTTAGTTATAACCCTTATTAGAATCCTCTTAAGGGGATCATTAGCATTAGCTATAGGCATAAGATCACCTATAATACCCCCGCTCTTAGATAATCAGTGGATTAAGAAGTAGGGGTGTTTCAATTTTGGTATTAGAGCTGGTCTTATGGTTCTAAGATTATTGTGCCAATGCATTCCTATTTTATATAAGAGTGTGTCTAGATCTTGATGTTTATGCTTATCTAGTTAAAGTCATTTAATATGTATAGAAAAATGCTTTTTGATTCACATTAAATCCCTAGCATTGCTATTGGTAGAGCAGAGAAAGAAATTATGTTCCTTTACTAAAGTTACCCCTAGGAGAATGTTCATAGTTACATTTAGAACTTGAGATGTTTTATCAATACTTTATTAAAGCATTTGAATCCATTACAGGAGTTATATCTTTAATGATATTGCCTCATTTATTGTTCTCACTTTTATTTGTAATGTATGAATCTTTAATAGATAAACTATGGAGGTATAAAATCATAGTGGTAAAAGAGGAAGAGAAAACACAACAATGTATAGGTATTAGTAGGAAATGATGGTAATGGTATTTAAACAGTTGCAATACATTTCTAATAATAATTTAAAAGAGCAAATAAATATCAAGATAAGAGAGAAGTAATGTTAGTAGATGTGCTGGCTCTCATTGAGGATTAGCACTTCTTTTAGTAGGTAGGTACATATAATCAAAAAATTTGATAGCGATAGTTGCACCTTAAAGGTAAGTGCTACTCATAAAGGGAAGATGTTGCAATGATGATAACTCTAAGAATCAATGGTAGATGCCTTCTCAAAATGAGTTAAAACTAAAGTATTATGGGCATATGGAATTATTGAAAAATTGTGATTGTTCACTTGACTAACACCCTAAAAAGGCCCCTATTCTAAGAGATACCTTCAGTAGGGAAATATGGTTGATTTCCTAACTCTGCCACTGTAATAGATCCCTTTTAATTATTGTGTGGTTAGAATTAATTGTATAATTAGTTAATCAAAAGTAAAGTTAAGTGGGGTGGAAGACATAGGAATAATAAAAGAATTAAAATTAGACACTTTTTGTTTAACTAGGTTAAAAATTTCAGCCCAAAACTCCTCTGGGAGCTAGGGTTACTATTCATCGGCATAATTCAAAAATTCCAAAAAATATCAAACGACCTTAGAATATCAAAATTCCTTTTCTAATGGACTCATTGGAATTTTTTATCTTTAGGGTATAATACTTTAGGGTCCGTCTGGGCACTTCCTGGAGCTATCCCGGCACAACCCAACTAAGGTCACTATTAATCATTTCTCAGCCCGAAATGATTTATTAGTTCTACTAAAATATTTAATTCACTCTTTTTCACTGCATTTTGGTTAGTCCAAGTTTGGTTGACTAAAACCCTTTTAGCCATTAAGTTGCCCTTTAGTGCCCTGAACATCACTATAATGAACTTAGGGGTACTTTTCACCAAACGATGATATTTTGAGCATTAAAGCTCTTCCCCTTTTAAGAAATTGTCCTTGAAAATTTTGGTAGTCATATGATTAGTCACTTTTACATTCCATTACTACCCTTTTATTCTTTTCTCTTCATATTAGAATTAGACCTTTATATCATGATGTATCTAATATTTTACAGGTGCACCTTTGTTCTTTACTTGGTAACTTCCTTATTTTAGACTACTCTCAAAGTGGGTAGAGCTTCCTTAACATGATTTTAATACTATTGTATTCAGTTCCATTATCCTTTTATTATTAGGAAATGCTAAGCTACGTACCTTCACTGCCTCCTTTATGTTTCACACTTTTTTTCTAGTTAAAACACCGAGCATTATAGAAGTGTTCTTACACACTCACCTTAATTTAGTATCCTTTATCCATTCGCATTATTCACTGTGTCTCATCATTGAATGCAAATCTTTAATATTACCTTGACATTACAAAGTAATATTCTTGCTTAACTTTTCATTAGTGACCTTTCTCATTTAAGCTTCCTTTTAACACCTTTAAATGCTAGGTTATACCTCCCTCCTTCTTATTTACTAGTATTGTCCTTGGTTCATTTTATCCTAATCTCACTCAACTGACTTCCTTACTCATCTCACATGTAGGCTATATTATTTTTCTCCTATCTCTTTGTTCCAATTACTTCATTTAACCACACTTTCATTCCTTCTAATTTCTCAAGACATCTTAGTCTCTAGGTTCCTTTTAGATGCCTAATAGTTCTTGTATTCAAACCTTTTTATGGATGTTATTTATCCACTAACCACTTAATTCACTTCCCCTCTTAAATTTCAAAGAGGTAGGCTAGCTGTTTATGTTCACCATAAACTATGTACATACCTTTCATTGCTTCATTCTCACTATATCCTTGTAGAGTCCTTACCTTGACATCTAAATCATCCCTTATACTTGCTCATTGGTATCAACACTAGCTTTCATCCTCTTTCTACTTATGGTTTCCTTATCACTGTCTTTCCAATAGCACCACATTATTCCACTCTCTATTTCATTCTATCAAGTCCCTTCTGTATTAGGGATATTATCATACCATGCTCAATTTTTAAAACACATGCATAGAGTTTTCATCATAGGAAAACATGGCATGTATGATGCAATTATGCAAATTTCAAGATGCAACCTAAGCTATAAAATGCAATGCCTAGGCCCAATAATAAATACATCAAGGGAAAATAATAGCCCTCATCCTCAAGGACTTTGATAGCCATTTCCGATCCAATGTTCTATTCTAACTCTCTTACCACTATGGGCTTAATGATTCACTCTTATTAATCCCTAATATCCGACTTCTATGCACTTATAACTTTAGTAGTCCTATTTTCCTACTTAATTCTCATATTCCTATTTCTCCTTAATATAGGTATCCCATGCTTTAGTCCTATAGCTTTTTATACCCTTCAAATGTTGATAACAACCCCTTCAGTATACCTCAAAACTATAGGCAACTAAATTGTCTTATTCATAGGTCACTCAGTTTTCCTTTTCTATGTTCTAAAGATATTTCATCTCAATTTGTATAATACAATAGTCATTCTTTCCTCATTGATAACCCTTAAGTCTACTTTACCATTTCTATCTCCTAAGGTTCTCTCATATTTCTTTTGTTCTTCTCATTAACTTCCTTATAGCATCATCTATCTCTTAATAGATATTCTTATCTATTCTTTATTCTCAATAATCAGCTAGTCTTCCCTTTTCCCTTCCTATCAGAAGCCTTAGTAACTTAATAATCATTCTACAATCAATATTTGATACACAAGGGTACTATTCTTTCTCCTTTTAA
>CANXYI011893738.1:0-10603 GCA_948208565.1 Hura crepitans | reverse complement strand
ATACCCAAAAAATATCAATTATAAAATACCTACAAAATAATGTTAATTATAAATTATTAAATTATTTAAAATAAATATAAGAAAACTTCTATGATTAGATTTGATAAATCCAAAATTTCAAAAAAAAATATGTATTCAAATCATGTTGTGGTACATGGAAGTAAATAAATAATTCTATGAGATGAATCGTTCAAATACGAAACATTCAATAAATATTCAAATCTCTTTACGTTGTAAAATTAATTTGTAACCGGTCTCAAATAAGTAAGGATGTATGCATATTTTTTTAATGAATCATAATACATCGATTATCAATAATTACATCCTAACTAAAACACGGCGTGGGGTGTCTAACACCTTCCCCATGTTGAAATAACCTCGGACTCAGAACGCAAACCAAAAATGTTCGGTGACTAGCCGCACCGCAATCGGCTCGTGGCGACTCACATCCGCACTGTAAAAGCCACGTTGCACAAGGCCCCACTAGCATCGAATTTGTCGGGGGTCGGATCGCGACAACTATTATTTGATCTTATCCTAAATGTGACTTTGCTTTTTTTTTTTTTTTGCTAAAATGACTTTCCTTTATTATTTTTATTGTAGATATATAGATAACAAAAATTCTTAAAACAATATTGAGTAAATTCTTGAATGCATATTAAGTGAAAATTCTAAATCTTATAACTTGTTGTTTGATCATAAGATTATATCTATATATGTGTTACCTTGAAGTTGAAAGAGAA
Organism: Hura crepitans; assembly: GCA_948208565.1. Lineage (NCBI taxonomy): Eukaryota > Viridiplantae > Streptophyta > Magnoliopsida > Malpighiales > Euphorbiaceae > Hura > Hura crepitans. The sequence continues at coordinate 9,860 of CANXYI011893738.1, read as the reverse complement.
AGAAAGATAATGAAAGAGAAAGAGAGAGGGAAAGACCCTATTTTTTAGGTTGAAACGTGGCATGACATGACAAGTGATGTAGCACTTTATAATTCGTGTGTAATGCTATGTTGAATTTTTGTTAGACTAGTTAACCACATTTTTAAGTTTTGGATGATTAACCAAGTTCATGGTATTTTTTGTCCAGCCCTATCCTTAAAAAGTGCTAAAAGCTGTGTGATGTCACTCCTCCTGATATCTTAGGACACCAAGTAAAGAAATGCCACATTGTGTGCCAAAGGCATCAATATTCCTATATGTTCACAGTTGCACCAGTTTTCAAAACGTACATGCAACATGCATTTTAAACATACTTCCAAGTAAAATATATTTTGCATTCTCATCTAACCTTGCTTATGCATCAAAATTTCAAAAGCCATAATCATTATCTAAAGTTTAAAATATAGGCCATTCAATAGGGCCAACCCAAATATTTACAAATCTAATGTCTCAAACTTATAAGAGTTACATACCAAAAACCGTGAAATCAATAATAAAATCTTTTGACAAAATGAAATAAGAATTAATAAAATGCATACATGCATGCAAATGAAAAATGCTCCAAATCAATTGCTGAGCTCCTACTTGTAAATGCTTCCTCTGATGTCATCAAAATCTTTAACCTATACATGGGAACAACCAACACGCTATATAAACTATATTTGTTTACCACTAAACAACACATAAGAAAATATCACATGTTGACATTTTATATACATATTCGTATTGTGACACTCCTTACTCAGTCTAGTCACTGAACCTCAATAAGAAGTGGCACACAAATGATGTTTGAGCTACCTTTATTGAAAACCCGTATAATTTAAAACCTTTTTGAAAACATTTATACATGTATAAACTTTTAAAATCTTGACTTACTTAAAGCCCTTTTTAAACTTTAAAAAAGCATTTGGGAATCATCGTATCGAAAATCCGGCAGCATAATAGCTATAGGGACACTATCCCAAATGAATAGTAACCTATAATAAAAAAAATGCACTTCTAAAATCATTCAATCTCAATCATCACAATAGGATCTTCCTAATCCATCCCAATATCACAACACAACATAAACTCAAACCACTCATTCTTACCTCATGAAAATAAAGAAATCCAATATAAAGACAATTTACATATACATATTACAAACCATTGTATCATACTTAGAGTTACAAAACATATAAAAATTAGTTTAGGCCCTATGCTCCTTTATACAATATATGAGTACCAATATGACATACATTCCATAATTTATATAAAGGAAAAATCAAAAAACCAAAATATGGTGTCTTTTGATCTACACTGCTAATAAAGGTTTCAAGCTTTATCTGTACTCTTACCTACGCATCGTAAAAACAATGATGCACTAAGTATAATGCTTAGTGGTGTATTCAGTATGGCATAATTTAACTCATGCACATGTAGTCATACATTCATGCATTCATTCAACATCAACAAATGTAAACAACTTATATTCTGTGCAGTGTGTCATGCATAAGTGTATAGGTAAACATTCATAATAATTTACATCATTCATTCACATATAGATTGGCATGCCAACCTACATATTCTCATGTCGATTTATATATCCAAGTCTTATTAAGCTAAGTATTACTCATTAACTTTGCCATATACTTAAGACCAACTCTTGAAACTGGATAACGAAAATTGTTGACCACAAAGGTCTATTATTGACCTAAAGGTCTAATATATTAACCATGAAGGTCTAAGATGTTGACTCGAAGGTCTAAAGTATTGGCTTATAGGTCTGGTATGTTGACATGTAGGTCTAATACCAAATAAAAGCCGGTAGGTAAAAATACATTGGCCTGTAGGCCTAAAATAAACATCGAAGTGCCTTAATAGCTGCTAATCTCCCTAGTTGATCTACCAACATTTCTATAGACACTAAGTCTTAGGGCTCCTATGTTCAGATTACCTAATGATGAATAAAGATAAAAATTTTTGATAAACAAGAATATCATCGCCAAATTTAAGGTCTTCTTCATAAAATTCAAGAAAAACAGTTAATTCTTAGATATGGACTCTAATTCGGCCAACTCAAAATGTGAGAAAAGCAGGCATGTGTGGTGGGTTAAGGGCTTAGGCCTATTAACACCAATGGAGGGTGCAACGGGTATGGAGTCAATTTTTCTTAAAAATCAAAATTTTGAGTTTTCTAAAATTTTTTTCATTTAGGAACAAAACAACGTCGTTTTGATTCCCAAAATGCCCGTTTTGGCTTGCCCAAAAATGGTCGTCTCCATTTTTGCTGAAATGGCCATTTTCGACTCCTGAACGACACTGTTTTGCATGGCAAAGACCCATGTAGACTCTAAAATAGGCCGCATAAAATGGCCGTTTCAATAGCTAAAACAGTAATTTGACTAGCAGAAACGATTATTTTTTCCAAAGTAGCCATTTGCTTAAGGCTAAAATGATAATTTTCTATCTTGAAAATCATTTATAAAATGCATCAGTCTAAGGAGTCGGCTTTTCTTGATAAGTGTACATCTAAAAACACTTTCTAAACATAGTTTTTTTTATTTTAAAGGGATTTTCAAAAATTATTTTCTCTTTTTTTCTCAAGTTAATTTAAGATTATTCTTAAAGGCAATTATACATAGTGAGTCGACCAATTTTTTCTTTTCTTCTTTTCTTTTTCATCTGTCTACTGATCAGACGTAGTGCCTTTTATTTTATTTTTATTGTTGCCTATTTACTAATTAAATGTGATAATCTTATTTTGTTTAGGTACTCATATACCAATTAAATATGATACTCTTATTTTGTTTGTTTATTATTAATATCCTATCGTTCTTTATTTTTTTATTTAATTATTATTCATTCTCTTTTTCATCTATTTACCAGTTAAATATGATGATTTAATTCATATGTTATTTTTTATTTATTTGACTGTTTATTTTATGCCTTTTATATTTATTCTTTTCATAATTATTTAATTCTTGATTTTATGTCTTTCATACAGACATTGTATTTTTCTTGTGATGCAAGTTATTTAAGATCCACTGGAATTTTATTTAACCTATATTTTTCCTTTTATCAAACACCTAGTGAAGTTAACCTTTTATTATTTTTCTCCTTTTATTTTGTTGTTATTTTATTATTTTATTTCTATTTATTTACTTTGTCCAATCTTTATTTTCTTCCCAATTTTCTCTTTTCATTTTTATTATTTCTGATTATTTTTTGTTAGATTATATTTTAGACAATTTTAATGTAAGTTTATTTTTATTCGGTTAGAATGTATTTTAGGGAATTTTATTGTAATGTTTACCTTTTTGTGTTATAATATATTTTAGCTAATTGCCATGCAATTTAATTTTTATTTTAAATATTTTTCTATATTTTTCATTAATGTCATAATAGATAGAAAAAGATTTTTACATGTTATAAAAAATAACTAAATTGTTTTTTATTCAATTAATTGGTGTTTTCTAATAAAATGAGTTTTGATTTTTCCTTAATAAAAGTTATAATGACAAAACTTATTTTCATTAATTAACATGTGAGAACCAAAGTTCTCAAAGAAAATCAATTATCCAGTTTGATATATGATATTGCTTAATTTCATGTATTTCCTTTGTGTTTGTTAATATGTGTGTTTTATTATTTCTTTATGTGATTGAATGCTTTATTTTAATTTTGAAACCTATTTGAGAAAAATGATAAAATAATGAATTTAATATGAAATTCCATATTAACTTGAGGTATAAATAAGAGTAGGGTTTAAAATCGCTCTGGTTTTGGCCCTGTAAGGTATTTTTCAACTCCTGTTGGATAGCGACTCCTGCCTTGTGGTGCTCAACTCGCTCTTTCTAGGATAATCGAATAGGAATAACTTAAGATTCCTTTAATTTCCTTCTTATCTTTTGGGACTTGAGAGATGAGATTTAGGTTGAGTCTTTAGTTATTTCAGTTTGACTTGCCTCCGAAAAGAAGGGACGAGTACGCTATCCAAGCTAGGTTGTTTATTTGTATGGGCCATCACTATTCTTAATTATATTTCACCTCATTAGAATAACTTTTAAGTAACTTACAAGTCTTTTAGCCAACAAATGATCAAAAGGGGTAACTAAGATCAATTTTATTGTGATTTCACTTTATGTCATTTTATTATTCTTATTCACACGTATAACATCTTATCATATATAAATCATTCATGCATCTTCATCATCACACTATGCTAATTTTACATCCATTACATGCATATCCACTTACCTCATGCTCGTATGCCATTAATATCCATTGTGAATACTTTAAGTATTCATTGTCTAACATAAGCCTTTGGCTTTACATAATATATAGTTTTATCATGCTTATAACTCATCTTTGTTCAAAACCATTCTTGATCATATGGCAACATTAAGTCCATTAAACATAGTTATTATTCTAAAAACATAATCATATCTCATATTATCATACATAACATACATGACTTTTTCTTTTAAGCATATAAAATGCATATAAGCATCAATTTCTATTCACACATAATATATTATCAACATAAACATGTCATAACATATCCACATATAATCATTTAACCCATTTAAGCCTTCTATAACTTTTTCTTACCTAAGTTTTATACTAAATCACCAACTAAGTTATCAAATTCACATTGCATACTCTTAAAACCATTAAGGTGTCATTTACCTCATGCATACCTCAACTCATGAAAATTATGACCAAATTAAGAAATTACACATTATTAAACATCATTTATCTTAATTATCATCTAATTACTAATTACTATCAATAGAAACACTAACTTATACCCTAGGTATGTTTTTGCCAACCCTTAATCATCATCTAAACATCACATTCAAATCATGTTAATAGGTGTAAGATCACATCCTTAACATCATATTATCATCATACATAAGTTTACACCAAATAACACACAATACATATTAAATACATACAAACATACACACTTTAACACATACACATACATTAAATCCTCATGCTACAATGAATACACATACCAATTAGTGTCTTTTGGACACTAAGAAGCCTTTTATACCTTCTCTTTACCCTTGGAAGTGCCTTAGTCTCTTTTCTCTACACAATATACACCATTATCATAAACAAAAATTCATAAAAAATTAATCACACATCCAAAATGAAATCTAACTTCATAGATGTCTTATATAACCTCCAAAGACTCTTAGAAAAATATCAAACCCAAAAGAAAATCACTCTTTCAAAAATTAGTTACTATTCACATAAAACCCTAACCTCAAAAATCTTCAAATTAAAGCCTTTTTCCTTACAATTGATGGTGTAAACAAGAATCATAGGGCTCAATTTAGGGATTTGATTTGTTTTTAGGGGCTAGATATAAGAAAAAAGAAGAAAAAATAGAGGTAGAGAGGGGGAGGAGTGGCAGTTGGCCACCATGGGAAGAAATGAAAAATGTTGACTTTTTGGTCATCTTTGACCCTGTTTATAACCAATTTAATGGATGGTCAAGATTAATAGTCAACATGATCTAATAGTTCTCCTTTTTTCTTCTTTATTCCTTCTCTTTTAAAAATTATTTTACTTCCCCTAAAAGCCTCTTTTTAATGCCTTTAATATGCCATAAAATCATTTACATCAAGACCCGAAAGACCGATAAAAATTGTGTTAAAAAACTAAGAAAATCTAATTTAATTAAATATTTTATCCTTATTCAATTTTTATAAATTACTTTTTGACATTAAAAAATTCTAATTTCAATGCCAATGGACTATTTGGAATATTTAAGTATTTGATTGTGCCAATCTCGAATTTTTCTGAATAAAAATAAAATATTTTACGGCTCAGCTAAAACTAAGTTACTATTCATATGACACTGCTGTAAAATTATTATTGTCATTTTTTACCTTTTAAATGACTTCATTTTTACTTCAAATTTTATCAAAAATTATATTATGATTAATACTTCCATTATGTTGTATTAGTGTGACTTGGATCTCAAGAACACTATTTATGTCTTGACAAATAATATTCATAATACCGGGATTTTTGTGCATTACTTGTATATCCACGTTCAATTGCATAATAACTTCATTTTTATATGTATGCCCTTATATTCCTTACTTTACTGGCGGTTGCTATTATGCAAGGTATGTAACATGATAATATTCATATAGATTTTAGAGATTATACAAATATAATACAACATAGCATGTAATTCATGTTGAGCATAGCATCTTAGCATCATGCATTATATATCATAAATACATTTTACAAAAATTAGCTTTTGTAGTTCTTGTTCAATATTTAACTTTTCTTTATATAGGCTAATATATTTTAAGACTGTTATAGACCATATAATAGGTTGTATGGTGTCCGCTAGACTTATGTGTCACACCTCGCTTTTAATGTAAATTTATAAATAGATGAAAAAGTGGAAAATAAATAAAGTTCTTGGATTAAATAGAGTTAGTTTATATGAAAAACTAAAGGAAAAATGACAATGGGATGTAATGAAATTTTAAGAAAAGATCAAAGGCATTATTAAAAATTTATATATAACCGTGAAATAATATGGTATAATGATGAAAGATTAATAGGTAATAGGGATTGGTCATAAAAAGATGAGAAATTATGAAAATAAGGTTTGAGAGACAGTGTACGATGAATAGTACCCTTTGGCCGTGAATAGTGCCTTTCGAGAATCCGAGTGTCATTAATCTAACCATATGAAATATGATTCATAAGATAATTATGGGTAAAATTACAAATGAAAAATGGGTTTTTAAGGAGGTTAAAAACAAAAAATAGAATATGAGGCCTAGTTAGAAATGAATAGTAAGTTGGTTAGAGTTAAGCCATTATTTCAGCAACTTTGACCAAATCGACTCGAAAGTTGAACATGATGATACTAAAATATTCTAAGGCATGTAAAAATCATGGAAATAAAATTTTATTGATGTTGAAGCAATTGAAAATAAATTATGAGAAATAGATAAAAAATTTAATTATTAAGGAAAATCTTATGGATATAGATGTAAAGATTTTTGTGTAAGGCGTACTTATGGCCTTTAGATCAAATAGTGGTCATAAAATCCTAACAATCCATTTAGAGACTTTAGGTAAACAAGAGGATAAATATTAAATGATATTTTCTATAAAATTTAATCCTAACCATCCATTTTCTTCTATTGAATCTCAATCACTTAACTAATAAATATACATATGAAGTTAAACAAGTAATGAACATGTTATATAATTTGATGTTCATTAAACATGCTAAATTAGGTTATTGCATACTAGTGGTTGATTAAGTAAATGGTCAATATGTCGATATCAGTTAAATAAGAGAGATGTTGTATAGTGATAACTCACATAACTCTAATGCATAGGGTATATGAGTAAATAAGATGAAAAGAAGTGACTATGTAATGATGATTGTGAAAGATAATATGGATGTAAGTAAGTTAATGTATGAGTAAGGAACTCAAGTATGTACGATGCATGGTTATCTATATATGTTATGGCTGAATGGCCAATAAGATAGATTTGGATACTTGATGCTTTCTTTACTAAGAAATATGATATGATTATAATAAAGGTATGCAAGACTTAACACACACACACACACACATATATTAAAAATGAATATAATGCATGATATACTATAAATCATGTAGTAAATATGATAAGACACAACATCTATGCATGACTATATGTAACTACAAAGGTATGAGTAAGATAATGTTGTGTATGTATGTGCTTAACTAAAGGAATGTTATGTAAGACTAAAGTGGATGTGATATGTATATGGCATAACAATACATGTTGCATGCCCGAATGGCCAAATAATATGAGATGGGTATGACTAATACTATTGTGAGAAAAGAAAGCATGGTATAAATATGATAAATACAGTACAAAGTTTGTATGATATCTCTTGAGAGTGAGATATGCTTATAATGCATGACAAGTGATGGAATATGTTTATGATGTCTATAATATATGAAATGTGATATAATTATGAAAATGATAATCATAAGATGATAGTTATCCCTTGGTCATTTATTGACCAAACAAATTGTAAAATGGACAAAATCAATGTTAAATATATGAAACAAAATCAAAGAAAGGTGATCTTGCTCTAATCCACTTCGGTGCTTATCTTAGGCCTTCAAGCCGCCGTGTTTGCCTTTAAGCTATTACTTGATTTTAGACCTTCAGGTTATCATCAGACGTTTGTGGTCACTATTAGACCTTCGGGTCACGGTCAAACCTTTATGGTCACCATAGGACTTTTATGGTCATAGTAAGACCTTCATGGCACTAACTATATACATTACCCTTTTTAGGCCTCAATGGCTTTTGATTGTCCTTATCCAGTATCTGGATGTTGTCTTTTAAATATGGGCAATGTAAGGAATTTATGTTTCAAAATGGTTATGAGAAGTTACTAAAATAAAATGTTTAGACATAATAAGCTTATATAATGGTTGATGTATACTTTTTGATATAAGCAAAGGAGGGCAAAATGGATATTCCAGCACTAAGGGGCAAAATGGAGATTTTACCATAGCCAAAGGTCCAATAACAAGATTAAGGGCCAAAAGGCTAAAAGAAGGGTTTGCAAGCTTAGCTAAAATCTTTATTGAAGAAATACAAGAATAATGGACTAATCTTGAGAAGAATAAAGGAGTGAGTCCAAGAAATGAAGCAGAAGAGCCCAAAATGTTATGTTTGGCATATGGGCTTTAAAAGTGGGCTACACTTCATATGGACCTAGTTCATCTTAAGTGGGAAGGGCCTTGTTTGGTTGAATATTTAATTATTTCAATATTAGTTCAAGATAGGAAATTTAATTAGGAGTCAAACAAACATGTCCCTTATTTTTCCTATTTTGAAAAACAAGGGCCTTGTTTGGCTTAGCTTCAATTTTTGTAATTTTATTTCTTTATTAAGGGGTGTCATCTAAACATGCCCCTTGCTTTTTATTTCCTTATTAAAATGGGGTTGGTGTAAGAGGCCTATAAATAGTCTCATTATTGGCTTGTAAAAACACAATTGAATCCTCAATAATATTTTATGAGTTTTCACAAAGGTTTGGTCTAATTTTATTAGGGAGGATAGCTTGTCTTCTTTTTGCAACAAAAATTGGTTTTCATTTAAGGTAATTTCTTTGGTGAATTTTGTTGTTGTTATTTTAAAATCAACTAATTACTTGTGTTTCCATTCATGTATTTTTTAGGGGTGCAATAGGTTGGGGGTTTATTCTCATTCTTGTTCTAGCTATATTGTATGTTTTAGGGGTTTCGGGTTCTTTAACCTTTGGGTTCCACATCAATTGGTATCAGAGCTTAGTTTAGAGTAAATTCTTATTTATCCTTGTGTTTATTTGTTGTTCTTTTGCATAGAACCCTAATTTAGGTGTTCAATTATTCCTGTGTTCTTCTTATTTTTCCTAGTACTTGAATCGTGTGATCTCTATTTCTTTGAGTTTATTACTATTTTATACATCATTTAAAGTAAGAAAAAAAGGAAAAGAAAGAAAATCAAAATTTAAAGCTTGAATCAAAGTGTGAAAGCTAAGGGTTGAGAATTGACTTGTGTAATCTATTAGACCTGAATCTTTTGCTTGATAATTTGGGTATCTTTAACACTAATTTGGGCCTAAAACTTGATAAAAAATAGGGCTAGAATGAAATTATAATTGATACAATAGAATCTAATTTTTTGGGAACTTGTTAGGTGTCTTTCTTGATTTTGTTGCTTTGTTTAGTTGTCAACATATCTTTTTGCATGAAATTTGAGTTTCACACTTGGGGAATCTCAAATTCTGCATATTT
>CANXYI011893719.1:0-12694 GCA_948208565.1 Hura crepitans | reverse complement strand
TTACTTAACCCGAGCAAGGAAAAGACTTTGTGATCTATAGTGATGCTTCACACAATAGGTTTAGATGTGTTTTGATGTAGGAAGGAAGAGCAATGATTATGCCTCAAGGCAATTAAAGCCATATGAATGAAACTACCCAACAGATGATCTAAAATTAGGTGTTATTGTATTTGCATTGAAAGTATGGAGGCATTACTTGTATAATGAGAGATATTGCATCTACTCTGACCATAAAAGTTTAAAATATCTCTCTATGCAAAAAAAGTTGAACCTAAGAAGTGATGGTGGATGGAATTGATAAAGGATTATAATTGTCTAATAAATTACCATTTAAGAAAAGCTAATGTGGTTACTGATGCATTGAGTCAAAACTTGATAGCAACCATGAGAGTTATGAATGCCAAAATGTAGTATGCCGAGGGTGATGCAATTTTAGCAGAACTGCAAGTGAAACCTAACCTAAAGCAATAAGTGAAAGAAACACAAGTTAGGGATGATCACCTCATATAGATAATAGGTAAAGTTAAAGAAGGGAAGACTACAAAATTTGAGGTTAAAGTAGACAAATGCCTATATTTCCATGATAGGTTATGTGTACTTAAAGTCATAGAAGTAAAGACACAAATTCTTAGGGAAGCACATGATGCTCCTTACTCAATGAATCTAGGAAGTATAAAGATGTATCATGACTTGAAAATCCATTATTAGTGGTGAGGAATGAAACGAGATGTAGCAAACTATAAAGCTTGATACCTCACATGTTAATAGGTGAAAGCAAAATAACAAGTTCCTTCTAGATTATTACACCCAATAGCAATTCTAAAGTTAAAATGGGAGAAGATTACCAAGGACTTCATAATGGGATTAACCATGACTAGTAGTAAATATAATGCGGTCTAGGAAATTATGGATAGGTTAACCAAGATAGCCCACTTTATCCCATTAAGAATGGACTACTCGTTAGAGAAATTGGCACAGTTATATATAGATGAAATTGTAAGATTACATGGGGTGCCACTAGTTATTATTTCTGATTAAGATACCCAATTCACTTTCAGGATTTGGAAAAGTTGCAAAAGGCTTTGGGTATCGATTTGACTTTTAGAATTACCTTTAATCCATAGACAGATAGACAATTACAATGAGTTATTCAAACATTAGAAGACATGCTAAATAGCTATGCCATTGTATTTAAAGGAAGTTGGGATTAGTATTTACCCTTGGCAAAATTTGCCTATAACAACAACTACCAGCCCAGTTTAGGCATGGCTTCTTATGAGGCATTATATGGCAGAAGGTGTAGAACTCCACTCTGTTGGAGCAAAATAAGTGAAAGCAAGCTTGTGGGACCTGATCTAATTAGAGACACTGAGGAAAAAGTTAGAATCATTAGAGAAAGGTTAAAAGTCACCACTGATCAATGGAAATCATATGCTGACTTAAAAAGGAGGAGAGATTGACTATAATATTAGAGTGAAAGTATTTTTGAAAGTATCACTATAGAAAAAGATCATACGATTTGGAAAAAAGGGAAAATTATATCCTAGGTTCATTGGGCCATACGAGATCACAGAACATATGGGACTAATGGCTTACCGATTGGCCTTACCACTAAAATTGTAATAGATCCATTATATATTTCATGTCTCAATATTAAGGAGATACATATATGATCTTTCACATGTGATACCTACTGAAGAGATCCAAGTATAACCAGATTTAACTTATGAAGAAGAACTAGTATAGATACTAGCTAAAGAAGTCATAGAGCTAAGGAATAAGTTCATACCATTGGTGAAGGTGCTATAGAGGCACCACAAGTTTGAAGAGGCTACCTAAGAAAGTGAAAAGAAAATGAAGGGTCTGTATCCATAACTATTTTTACCAAGTAAATTTCGAGGATTAAATTTCTTAAGAAGGGAAGACTTGTAATGCTCGAGAAATGAGATTTCATGAATAGTACTTCATGAGGCATGAATAGTATCTCCTAAAGACCTAAGGCACCTTATAGTGGCCAACTGGGATTACTAGTTACAAAACTTTGATGGGCTTAAAAATAATGAAAATGAAATAATTAAAACTTTTAGCAGAACTAATAAATCATTTTTGGCTAAGAACAAGTGAATAATGACTTTAGTTGGCATTGAGCTGGGAGAGTCCTAAAATGTGCCTGGATGGACTTAAAAATGGCATACCTTAAAGGTCAAAAATTCCAAAGAATCTAGTAGTGAAGGAATTTTAATTTTTAAGGTCATTTGATATTTATTTGGAATATCCTAATTATACGAGTGAAAAGTTGACATAGTTCCCTCTAAAGTTTTGACTTGAGATTTTAGAGGGCCTTTAATAGGCACTATCGAGAATTTTTTGCACTAAAAGTATGATTTTTAGAGACCTAGAATAATTATTTTGAATTTTTAAAGCTTAAAATGAAAATTAGGTTGAAATGGACCATAAGAGTGATGCATGACATGATTTAGGCTGTGCACATGTTAAATATAAAAGATTAGACAGATGTAAGGGTGCCACATGTGCCAAACCACCCTCCACCTCCCCTCTTCTTCCTTAGGCCAATGCCATTCCCTCTCACTCCTCCTTTCTTCATTACCTCCATAATTTTCTGAAGCTTCTACCACTAACAAAAATTGAATAAAGTGCTTGGAATGGGAGATAGAAGTACTTGATAAATAGTGCCAAAAGTGAGTTGATATGCTTTTTAATTTTTATTACCTCAATTTTTATTTTTGATTTAGGTAGTCCTAAGTAAGCCATGATTAACCATGTAGATAGTTTTTAATTTGGAGTTACGTATGAATTTTTAGAATTTTTCAAAACTCCAAATGATTTATGTTTGTTGGAAAAGAGAAGAATATTCAAGGAGAGAAGTAAAGCAAGCTTTATAGAGGTGGAATAAAGGATTTTGAAGGCCTAGGCATGTGAACTTAATGTAATTTAAGTTCTTGGATGTGTTTGTGCTCATGTGTGCAAGTGAAAGTGTGTATGGGAATAGAATGTTACATGTATGTATGTAAATGCATGAAATGAGTATGTAAGTATCTAGGTGTAGCATGTGATGTATGAATGTGTAGAGATTGCATGAAAAAGGCATGGGATTGTATGTGTGATTGATATTGATATGTAATGTAATTAGGCTAAAAAAATAAGTACAAAGTATGTTTGGGATATGAGATTGGTAAAAAATGAATTGTGGATACTTGAACATGGTGTGACTGTGAGGTGTGTCATGGTTATGAGATGGATATGCATATGTGTAAAGTGAAGGTTAATGGCAATCAACATAGACATAATATGGTTATGTGAATTAAAAAGGATTACTTAGTGTAATATGAGTAAATGAAATGCTAAATGATAATGGTATTGACATATTAGGTTATGTATGTGAACTTGATGTAACTTAGCTTAAATGTGTGTGCACAGTTGATTGGGTTTATGGGACTATGAAAATAGACTAGATGAATAGTGATATGATAGCAACATGCTTTGAATATTGGTTATATGAAAAGGGAAATGTACATGTAAATACTATTATGATAAGTTAATGATTATGAAAATATGTTAAATGCCATATAATAGGGAAGGAAAATGGTAATTAGAGTTAGCCCATATCAATTAGACATCCACTCGATGGGTTGACTAATTAACTAGAGAGTTAGTAGCTACTAGGTGTTTTGGTCCACATGGACCATTACCTATATGTATGATATGGTAGGTGTAGCCACCAAGGTTCTACTAAAAAGCCCTACACACCTGGGTATTTGGAGGTCCACATAAGCTGATCTCTATTATCTAGGGTCATTTAGGAAGTCTACATGAACTAACTCCAGCCATCTTGGGTATTAATAGGTCCATACAGATTGATCCTTACTTACCTATATTTTAGTGGATTTAAGAGGTCCCACGGGGCTAATCCCTATTATCCACTTAAGCATGACTGATATTTGGGATTTGTGAGATCCTCAAGGTTAATCCCTACTATCCTAACTATTGAGAGTTCAATTAGGACCGATTCTTGCCACTCTGATTTGAGATGTTCTTATAAACTAATCCATGCTATCAAATTAATGGGTAGGTGCAACTTTTGTGGTCTAAAATATAGGCCACTACACAACTTAATCCCTTTTATTGAGTGTCTTAAAGTGTAGTCTCTCCAATATAGGTCTAAACATAAATAAAAAGGCAAAAAGACATAAAATGGTAGATAAATTGTATATTCTTAATTAGAATGACAAGTATATAACTTGATGTGCAATTAATTTGAGTAATAGGATATTATTAAACCGAACTTAAAATAACTTAGTTCATATATATCTGAGATTATATGTAATTAATATGCCCAATTGGAAAAAGAGTTGCATTACATATATTGCACATCTACTTGATGTAATTTATATTACATTAAATTCACCATTGAGTGTATGCCCAGCATATCAATGTCCCAATACACAGATAGAAGATAAAAGCTAGCTATCTAGCCTCAAGATTTGTAGTCTAGCTTTTTAGCCTTTTGTGTATAATTTCTATGTCCTTTTTTAAGCTGTAATCAATAAAGGGCACTCATGTTTGTATAGGTTTGGGGCCTAGTTATGTAAATAGATAAGTATTATGTTTTGTCACATGTTCTATTATAAATGATAAACTAGGTGTTATGTGTATATCTTGAGATATTTTGCATGGCTGATATATATTGATATACAGGTTTGAGAACCTTATGTGCATATATATGATTGGTTAATGTTGAGATAAGGTATGGGGGACTAGAAGGGTCTAGAAGTTATGAGTTTGTTGAGTATGAATATACGAGTGTTTTTCTATTGGTTTGAAATTTTGGCTTTTAGCCCGAGCAGCCGTTATGCTGCAAAAATTTTTGTATGTTATAAATACCACGAGGTTGATAATCGGGGTGTTAATCAATAAGAAGTTAAATGAATATCAGGTAGAGTAGAAGTTAGATGGGTGACCTTTGAAAAGTAGCATCTCTTGACTAGTCCCATTAGCGATTAGGTAAGGGGTGTTAAACACATAGTATCATAAAAATCAATATCATCTCATAGTTGTCCTCGTGGACTAACACATCATGACATTAAAGTGTCCTAGCAGCTGTTACTCCCTAGTTGACCAATTAATCTATCCAATAGGTGTCTAACTAATATCGGCCATTATCTCTCATATTGTTTTTTCCATTATTTAAATTTAATCTTTAATGTTTCTAGTTCCCTTTATTTAATCTTCCTTACTTAATCCGAGTTCCATCAAAATAGATTATCATGTTTTCATTCTTATTATTCTCATTTACATGTCACCAATGATCTCAATTCTCATTCTTTATGGGTTAATATATGCCTTCTCATCTAGGTCTCACGTACTAACTCTCTCATAATCTCAATTAGTTATAACTCATTAGGACTCATTCATTCATAGTCATAATCTTTGTACTTTTTAAAGGATTTCATATCTCCTATTAGCTCAAATATTCATGCATATACTCATGGTTTGATTGTAAAAGATTATTACTATTCTTCATATTATATCATTAAATTATCCACCTTTTGAATGTATACTCATTAAATTATATAATCTCCTTTAATAGTTTAAACTTGTTACTTGGATCATATTATTCCATACACTTCTTTTATTTAGATCGATGCTCATATTTTCCTACCTATAACTTAGGCTCTTCGGCCATCCTATTAACTTATACTAGTTATTTATTCATTATCGACTCTTTAATTATCCATTATTCTTGCAAGGTATACTCAAGTTCACCTATTCTTTCATTTTTATTATTATTCATTACCCACACTCTATTTTAATATTTGTTACTCACCTATGCTACCAAAATCATATACACTTAAGTTTACATAATTCATTCATATTACTCATGTTTTTTGTAATGCTCATAAGTCAAGGCTCCATGAATAGTACCTCTAAGACTTAAAAAGTATGCCTAGGGTGCCAAGTCACCTTCATGAGGCAGGGTCTACTTGTCATGAAACTTTAACGGGCTTTAAAATGATAAAAATGACTTAATTTAAAGATTTAGCAAAACTAATAATTTATTTTAGGTTAAAATCTAGTGGTCTGTAGGCCCAAATGGATTTAGGTCATGAATGACTCGGGATGTACTTGAAGGACCTGAAAATACCATACCCTAAAGGTCAAAAATTCCCTTAAGACCATTGGTGAAGGAATTTTTAAATTCCAAGGACATTTGTTATTTCTCCTAAATTTTAGGTTTTGCATGGAAATTGAGGCAGTTAGTTAACTATGTTGTAAATAAAATTTTGTTGTAAAAATTTATAAGGCCCTAAATAGGCCCAATCAAGGATTTTTAAAACTAACATGATAAGTTTTAGAGGTCTTAGTGAATTTTTAAAATTTCCTGAAGTTTCTACTAAAATTGAGCATTTTTGGGGCACTCGGGTGACATGTGCCACCACCCAAGCCACTTCAGCCCTATAAAAGGGCCATGGTGCCACCTAAGACTCCATATGGAAAAACCCACTCACCGCCCCACCCTTCTCTCATTTCTTCTTCTTCTCTCACTTGATGCCATCTTCACCATTCCTTCCTCATTTTCATAGCTTCTTAAGCTCAATTCAGCCTCTATTTGTCCAAAAATCCTATTAGTTTGGTATCAAATAGTCCTTAAAAGTTTTAAAGGCCATAGATTACCACAAAATTTAAGAAAATTCAAGAAACATCAAGTGTTTATGAAAGGGA
Organism: Hura crepitans; assembly: GCA_948208565.1. NCBI lineage: Eukaryota > Viridiplantae > Streptophyta > Magnoliopsida > Malpighiales > Euphorbiaceae > Hura > Hura crepitans. Next base: position 5,953 of record CANXYI011893719.1, on the reverse strand, counting down.
GCTTAAAAAACCAACTTTATGTATAAGTGTTTTTCTTCCCTTCTTATTTTATTTCCTAGGGGATTCCATTCTTCTAAAGGAGCCTATGTTGTTGCATTTTGGTTAGGAGGCTTGTAGAATTTTTAAGGATTTTTCTAAGGAATTTTTGTGTGTATATAGGTTAACATGTTAGTAAAGGGCAATAAGGCAATTAACAAGCTAAAAGTATATAAAAAGCCTTGCAATTTAGTAAAGTATGTGAACTTCATGCATTTGGAACATGCCATGGCTAAATTAGATAAGGTTTAGGCAGAATTATTATATAGAATTTAGGAATATTATGGCTAAAGCATGTGTAACCATGAACCAGGCTTGTATTAATACTAATTATGTGTGGTTTGAATGATTTGAGCGGTGAACTAGTGAAATGAATTGATGAAAGGGTGAGAAGTTACTTTGGCTAAGAGGTTTGTGTGTCTGTGTGTGTGGGATGTGTTAAGGCTTGTTTATATAGGAATTGGATGGCTTTTATTGTGTATAGTATGGAATTAATGAATTGTGTATGTGTATAGTGAAGAAGGAAAGGTTTAGTGATATTTTCATGAGTAGCAAAGAGGTGCCTTGGGTTACAAGGTAGATGTATGCCATGGTGGCATAGGGTATTGAATGGAAATGGTATGTTTGGGGTATTATTATATGTGTATATGGTGAATTTGATGAAAAAATGCTTATAGGCATGTTTTCACGATGTGGCCAAGGTATGTATAAGGCATATCAAAGCTTAGTTTGCATGGTATGTGATGCGAGTGTATGTATGCTTAAATGATGTCAATACATGCGTATGTATGATTGAATGTGAATAAAAGCATATATATAGCCATTAACAACCTTTGGCTGAGAGGTTCATGAGGTAAGTTAGGCATGATGAACATGTTATGTCATGGTGTGTGTATGTGTAGGAATGGCATGGCATTTTAAGCACATAATGCATAATGGGAGATTGGCATGAGATATGTAAATATGTGTGAGTAATAAGGCATGAAAATGAATGGATAGTGGTAAGGAATTAAAGGTTGAATTTGAGCTAAAATGTAACTTGAATATGGCTTAAAATGGAATAGTATAATGAACCTAAAATAGGTATGTAATTGGACCTAAAACGTGGATATTTTGTGAGACTTATATAGAATGAATTTGAAACCACTTTTAAGACCAATTGAGATATGAAAATGGTTATGACTTTAGGCCTATGACAATGTGTGGAAATGGATGCAAATGGCGTGAAAAAAAGGCTAAAAAAAGGACATGTTATGGACCTATAATTGTGTACATAAAATATGAAAATGACCTATAACTGTCCAAGAAAAATGACCTAGGGACCTATACACTAAAATTTGCTTTGAACTTGGACATAGTGAGGCTTAAGACAATGACTTAAACTAGACTTAAAGTGGACTTAATTATGCCTAAGGAAGTAACCTAAATTGTCTTAGAAATATAGACCTATAACTGTCTAAGTCAAATTTTGATTGTCAAAATAAATTCATAACTAACTATTAATCAAACTTAAATATTATAAAATGATTATCAATAAAAAATATAAACATAAAATAAGGTTAGATAGCCCATTAGTTAGACACCTACTGGATAGTTTGATTGATTAACTTAGGGATTAGCAACTGCTAGATATTTGATGTTGATTTTTTTGACATTAAGAGGTCTATGGACTAATCCCTGCTATTCTTTAGAAGTGATTAATGGTGATATTGGATTTTGGAAGGTCTATAGGCTGATCCCTACTATCCACTAAAGTTCCTTGCTATAATTATTTGGGTATTAGGAGGTTTATAGACTAATCCCTGCTATTGATAATGTGATTGGTGGTTTATTTGTTTGAGATATTGGGAGGTCTATAGACTGATCTTTGCTATCTCCTATCTAGTATTAAGAGTTTCAAGTGAACTAATCCCTACTATCAGACTAGGCCAATGCAATGGTCGGGGTCTAAAATGTGGACCACTGCATAACTTTTTAGTTCCCTTTTAGTCTAGTGTCTTTAAGTGTAATCTATCTAGTTAGGCCTATTAAATTATATTAAATGAATGTATAGACTTAATTGATATTAAATCATAGAATGCTTAAATTAATTAAAGATTCTGCAATAGCATAATTGTAATTAAATGAACTTAGAGAGTGATTAATTAGAATGAATGTCTTGCATGAATTTAATCTCTGCATTGCATTTATAGCATATTATTGCATCTATGTTCTTGCATGTGACATGTTTTTAATGCATTAGATTCACTATTGGGTTTTATACTCAGTGTACTAATGTTTTGGTGTGCAGGTTGCTAAGGTAAGTAGTCAAGCCTCAAAGATCGTGCAATGTAGCAGTATAGACTATAAAGGGTACATAGATGTCTTTTTCTTTGTTTTGTTAAATAGAACTCATGTAAACACTGTATGTTGTGGGTTTAGCATGCTTAGAAGTTACTAGTGTTTATATATATTAGAAGAATAGGTGTGATGTATATAAATTGGTTGTTTACCTAAATGGCTTATTTTTATGATTTTCTGATAATTAAGGGCCTAAGGCCCTATGTGATTATGATATGTTGTTAATGTTTGATAAGGTTACTGAGGGGACCAGAAGGGTCTAAAGGAGGTGTTAGATTGATGAAAATATTAGAAGTGCTTTTACAGGTGAAAAAAACTTTAGAATGTCACCCAAGTAGCCATTGTGCTACTTAATTTTTTATAACATGTAGAATGTCTATTAAATGGTTCTCAAGGCTTGTTATACCTCATATGAAATTGATTAAGTGATTGACTAAGAAATTAAGCAATATCTGAGAGAGTTATAAAATAGTATGTAAGTGTTAAAGAGTGTAGACCTGGATCAATTTTAGGATGGGTGACATGGTAGGAAATGCATTGTCTGTTGGGTTTCTTCGAGAATCTGCTAGGGGGTGTCACATTTGTAGCTAATTACTCAACTCAATTACCCATCACACTTATTTTATCTCACATATCTATGCATTCATCTCAATATATCATCCAACCATCTTTTATCAAGGCATTTACATTTAATGCTTCAATAGGTTCTCACACTAATTATGTCTACCATTACATTACCTACTCTTTTACACAAAATAAGCTATGTACAACAAAGCACGCAAACATGCATTCGTGCTCTACCATTTGGCCATCACACATTATCATACCTTTTCATTTTCTCTCATTTATTTCTTCACACATTATCACTTATATCCATCACTTAACCTTATTCATACAATTTCTATGTTCAATCACATACCTTTATCTATCATTATTTTACTTCTATACACATGCTCATTACTTTAATTTTGCACATATACATTAATCAATGCATGTTTCACTAAATTCACTTATAAGGGACTTTAGAATAATCTGGCAGCACCTCTAAAATCCTAGGTTTCCTCTTCCTATATCAATTCCACTATTATACTATAAACATAATAGCCTTTAGGTTTAGAAAAATTCTACAAAAACCTACATAACTCCAAATTGAAATTTAATCGCATATATAATAGCTACACCTTGAATTCCCTATAATAAAAATATTAAACCTTGAAAATTTTCACTTACTTAGAAAAGTGTCACTATTCATCAAGTCCTCAATTCTCTCAAATTAGGCCTCCTCTCAAAATTCTCTCACTTGAATCTTAATCTACGAATTGTGAAGGCATGATTTGATATTTTATTTGAAAGAAAGGGCCTTATGTTTTGGTAAAAATAAGAAAAAGAAAGGCAAGAGAGAGAGAGAGAAAGGAGATGGTAATGGCTTAGGGTGTTTTAAGGATGAAGAAGGCTTATTTTACTAGTGTACACCCACACACACCACAAGCTATTTATATTAAGAGCGTGGTTGGCCATAATTGCACCATGTGGTGATCGAATTATCCTAATTAATTCTATTTATGTTTTAACCTTCAAAAATGTAAATTAAATATTCAATGTATTGCCCATGATTTGAGGCTCCGTGAACAGTGCCATAGTGTCTAGGAAGTGTGCCTAGGTTGTCGGGTCACTTGCCCATGGATCGAGGCAGTGGCACTAGTCATGAAATTTTGAGGGCCTTTAAGTTGATGAAAAAGTTGAAATTTAAAAATTTAGTAGAACCAATAATCCATTTAAGCAGTAAGGAATCCATCTATGCAATAAAAAAATTTTGGGCTGGGATTGACCTAGGATGTGTTCGGTTGGACCCAAAAATAGCAGACCCTGAAGCTCAAAAATTTCACTAGATCCATTAGTGAAAGAATTTTTGGATTCTAAGGTTATTTGCAAATTCTCGTAATTTTTTAGGCCGACACACAAATTAAGGCAATTTGAAAACTATCTTATCGATGGAATCTAGCCACAAAAATTTATGAGCAGATAGAAGGGATTAAAATATGAATTTTAAAATGAATGACACAATTTTTTGAGGTCCGAGTGAATTACTGTGAATTTTCAAAATTTGCCAAAAAATTAGGATTTTCGAGATTTTTGGGACCACCCTTGACATGTCAAAATGGGACCCACCTCATGCCAAGTGGCCAAGGAGGCTTGCCAAGTGGTAAACCTCACTTGACAAGTGGACTTCCACTTAGAATGAAAGATTGTCTTCCTCCCTTTTTCCTTGTTGTTGCCGATGCTAGGACTAAAGAAAATAGGCCATAACTTTTTCATCGCTTCACCAAAAATGATGATTCTAGTTGCTAAATTTAATTTTATTTGTTAGGCACCATGGGGAAAAAGAATAAGGGAGAAAGGACTCTTCAATTAGGAGATAAAAATTATCAAAGTTTATTGGTTTAGAATAGTCTAGAATAGTGACATTAAAGTGAGTTCACAGCTGTTTCTCCACCTTGCCTTATGTTTTTTTGGCTACCATTTGATGTTAGAACCTATTAATACCTGTGTGATTATGTTTGTGAGGTGTTTGTGGCAATTAGAGGGCAACTTAAAATCTATGAAGGAAGAAAGAAGTCACCATAGAAGCTGGATAGCTTGGGATTCTATGGATTCAAGTGACTCCTATCACTTGTAAGTGAACTTCAAGCGTTTCTTTCATGTAATGAGGTGTCTAAAGTAATTAATAATAGTTTAAGATAGCTTATAGGTTGAATTTTTTGAATAATTTCTTCAATGGGAATGTTGATTAAATAAGGACTTAATGAATTAGGGAGACATAATTCAAAGAACTTAAAAAGTTAGCTTCATTTGGTTGCTAATTTTGATAGTCATGGATGCTTGGTTTGGATGTGTAATGACTAGAATATGGACAAAAGATCTCTTGGTATGCTAAACTAAGAATTATGGCAATTGTGGTTGGGCAACACTATGAATAGGAGCTTCTATATTTGTACCGGAGAGCTACCATGAGTAAGTTATATGAGTGATGGTTTGTAACCTATGAAAATTGGCTCGAAACTAAGTGTGTATGTGTGTAATTATGTTCATGGCATATATATATGGATGAATATTTATCAAATGTGAAAAAAGAATGGAATTATGTGTCATTTTCCTTTGGCACCTGAGACCATGTTAATGGCATTATGGCATGAAATTTAAGCTTATTAAAGGGTTAAGCAAGTGAATTATAATGGCTAGATAATTGGCTTATAATAACTGTGAAATTGAACAATACATATGACACATTGATAGATAAAATACACTTTAAGAATGTATCTTTCAAATGGCTAAAAAGGTTGAATTAAGAATATGTGGCTATAACCTAAAATAATTACTTAAGAAGTGGCTTGAAATGAAATATGTATGAATGGCAATTGTGCCTATTGTTTGGCCTTAGAAGTGGCCTAGATATATTTAGCCTTGGGCCTATGAATGTGATTAATAAGATGTTGAAAATTGTGTTAAAATTGGAATTAAAATAGTCCTAGAATTGTGTTTTGAAAAGTGATCGAAATGACCTATAACTGTCCAGTTA
>CANXYI011893652.1:0-14266 GCA_948208565.1 Hura crepitans | reverse complement strand
ATCATGTTCAACAGCTGCTAATCAAATGGCAGCATTTGCCTTCGGTGGAAGCCTCTTGGGAAGATACATCTTTCATTCAGAATCAGTTTCCAAGTCTTTTTAATTCTTAGGGACAAGAAAGCTCTCCAGGGGGGATATTGTTACATATAGAAGAAAAGGGGGTAAAATAGGAAAAAGGGTATAATTGTAATTTGGGGAGGTAGTTAGTAAAAAAAAAGAGATATGGTTAGTTAGTTACAGATTTTCTGAGCTGGCAGAGAAATATTCTAAAGCTACTGCACATGCTTCTTTGGCAGCATGCATAGCTCATTTTCTACAGATTATATATGTAGTGTCTCTCTCCGAGACCACTCATGCATATTTTACAGAATCAATCAAATTCTCTCTCTCCATCTGCTCTCTCTTCTCTCCTTCCTTCCCTTCTCTGTTCTTCTATTACTGCTACATTTCTTTCTCTAATTTTTCTCTGTTTTTCTTAGCTCAAAACACTAATTGTTAGGAAATCCTAACATATATATCTCATTGTGAAGACATATTCTTCAAAGGCTTATTATTTTTAATATGTACTGAATATTTAATAATAAAAATAGTGTTAGTTAACTCTGATTTCTTTTCTCTTTTACTGATTTGAACCTCCAAACCTCGAAAAACCTTTTTTGTTCCATGGTAAGTTTAAGAACCAAACTGATTTTGGAAATATATTTCGGTTCCATATTTTGAGGAAATGGATGATGATCATATTGATGAGTGATAATAAATTGTGATGCTGATTATGCCTTAAATTATGATAATATTCTGGCTTGCGAATGTTGGAAAGTATTGGACTTTGGAAGCATTATTTTATTTAGGTTTAGGTCATTTGTTACCCTTAAACTTTTCAAAGAAGACATATTATACTCCTGAACTTCTTTTTACGTCATTATTTACCCTTGAACTGCCTGGATAGCAAGAAAATGCCCTTTTTTGGGCGGCAATAAATGAGAGAATGCCATATAACGGTCACTTTAGAGGCTGCATCTCTCCAGTTTGATAAGTTAAAGGAAAATTTAATCTATTCAAGAAGTTGAGGGGCAAAATTGATCCATTTCAAGAGGTAAAAAAATTATTCAAAAAAGTTCAAGGGTAAAATCTGACAAAAATTAAAGTTTAGGGATATAATATGTTCTAATTGTAATATTAACGAGGTTAAAAAATGACCTTTACCCATATATTTTTAGTTATGTCTATAAAACCAAAAAGTAACTATAACTTGACTTTGGTAAATTGTTATTGGTGTTGCCTCCTCACAAAGGAATATTTTCACCAAACTTGCACAAAGTTTACAAGAGAGAGAACTTCACCATTTTAAGATCATTGAAGCTTTGTACTCGAGTTTTATTACAGTAGTCTAAGGAGATTCCATTCTTCTCAGATGGTATGAGCAATTATGAATCAACTTGCTAGTGATCTCTATCTTGAAATTTTAATTATCACATATTAATTATTGTTAACAATATTATAATATCTTGCAGATTGCGATACCAAGAATGAGTTGGAGGTGGCTACTCGCCCTTTCCTCTCTTCCATCTGTTGTGCTACTGCTCTTGTATTTTCTTACAACAGAGTCTCCAAGGTATCTGTCTGCAAAAGGTAGAACAAACAATGCACAAAAAATTCTTGAAAAGATAGCTCTACTGAACCAAAGAAAACTCCCAAATAGGTTGCTTGTTTCTAATAGTAAAATAGTATTAGATGAAGGATCTTCTTCTTGCAATAGCCCTCTACTCGAGAAAAGATCTCAACATCTAAATCTAGTTTCTCATCTTTTTATACACTTTTCTCATCAAAGTTAATCAAAACAACACTTCTCATATGGGTTTTATACTTCACCAATGCTTTCTCATATTATGGTATTGTATTGCTGACCTCGGAACTAAGTGGTGGACAAAGAAAATGTCGCTCAGCTGTCTTACATTTGGAAAATCTCCCAGATGAAAGCCTATATGCTGATGTTTTTATCACTAGTTTAGCAGGTACTGTATATCAAGTTTTACACTTCATTTTTTGAACTATTTGCATTGTGAAATGGTTCACTTTTTACCTTTTGTTAGTTGTTTTTGAACTCTGGCCTTAATGACTATGGTTTATGCAAAGACTACAGGATTTTTTGCTTTGTCTTAATTAGAAACCTTCTCTTTTCCTTGTACCAATTGTATCCAACTGCTTTTTTGTACGTACCCTGTGTTATATGGTAAGATGACACGGGCATTACTTATGAGGCTATGACTCAGATGAGTTCATGTAACTATAGTCTCTATTAATTAAAACAATATGTTTTTTACTCTTAAATATACAGCTATTTGTACTTCCTATGGACTAAAGCATTTTTTTTCAAGAAGTTGAGTTTGTCTTTTATGATGTAAAAAGGCATTGTTTTTGTAAAACAGAACTGTTGTTATATTAATTAATCCTAGTCAATTTGAATGGCCACTTATCTTGCCATATCAAATTAGGCAAGAGCTTGAGAGCATTTGGATACAAATGAAATAGAAAAAAATATTATATATAAGATTGGCACGAATCAAAATATGGTACTATTTTGTCGTAACTGCAAATTTAGTATTAATGAGATTATTAAGCATCTATTCATTTAAAATAGAAACATTGTAAAGTATTTAAAATGTAATATTTGACCATGAATGAATATTAAATGCAGAACTTCCTGGGCTTCATTTATGTGCAATAATTCTAGATCAAGTTGGTCGAAATCTTTTTTTAATATTCATGTCTATTTCTGCTTGTATGTTCCTTTTACCGCTTGCTTCCCATCAGCATGCAAGTTTGAGAACGGTGTTGTTATTTGGAACTCGCATGTGTTCATCGGCAATCTTTACTATTGCATGTACATATTGCCCAGAGGTAAATCTTGTTTCCTTTACTTATTATATCTCTTTTTATTAGTGGAATTACAATTTTCTCACCACAAAAAGTTACAGCTAGGTTAAGTAGTTTATAACCTGCTAAGTTTGAAAAATTTGTACTGCTGAAATCACATTCCATTCTCTTTTATGCTTGGCAGTTTTTTTATAGTTTCATTTTTAGTTAAAAAGACATTCTCATCTGACAGCAACTATTCAGAGCATTGGGAAAATGCTGATGCAACCAAATGAACTATTGGACAATTGTTTTTGAATTCTATAAATTGGTGTATAAAATATAGTTTCAAAATGCGTTTGGTGCAGCTGTATCCAACTTCAGTGAGGACAACAGGTGCTGGAGTTGCAAATGCGATGGGGAGAATCGGGGGGATAGTGTGCCCACTGGTAGCAATAGGACTGGTGACCGGTTGCCATGTCCAGGAAGCCATAATTTTATTTGAAATTGTGATAGCTATTTCAGCACTGTGTCTTCTGTTCTTTCCACTTGAAACCAAAGGACGTGAGTTGAGTGATCATTTATCAGCATTTCATCTCAAACAAGATTCTCTTACAGGGTAGTAAGCTGTGGCTTTTTCATTCTCAAAACAATAATGTAATTCTGCAGTATTAATTAATTTCTTTCCTTGCTTATTTCTACAAAGTCGTGTTGTCCAAAACCGCATATTATTATTTCTGTATGTCACGTATAAAACTCTGTCTTTTGTCTTTGATTTAATTGCTTTGTTATTGTACTGATATTTCTTCTGGCACTTTAGATCAGATTATAACTTACGAATTTGACTCATTTTTGGGATTAAAGTTATTAGTATACAATCTGCTTTTAGTTTCTTCTCAACTTGGATGGATGCTACCCCTGCCAAGTTGAATGATCATTTTTCTTTTTAAATGTGGGTTGCTAAGCTGTAGAAGTTTTTATCAAATGTGGAACTTCAAAATTCATAATTTATGTACGAATCATCCATCATCGTAACAGAGCATTTGCCTTAAATTCAACAACAATGATATCCAAAACAGCTTTTTTTGAGATGATTTTGTTTTTGACTAAATTTCATTATTATTATTATTATAGAAAAATTAACCAAATTTTCTTCCATAGTTTTGGCAAATCTTATTCAAATGTTTTCTTAATTTTTAGACAAACAAAAACACATATGTTTTGTATTATAGATTTACTGCTAGATCTTTCAAGTCAGATCATTAATTTTATATCATTTTAGGATCAAGTCAATTCAGATTCGATCTGAATCATCGAATCAAATCAATTTTCATAAAATCAAATTGATTGATATTTAAATTATCAAATTAAAATTTGATTTTATATTATTTTTTTGAATATTAATATATTTTAATCACTTTTAAATATTGATATTTTATATAAATTTTAAAAATAACTTATTCTTTTAAAAATATAAATTTCTTAAAAAATATTATGGACAATTATTATTATTAAAAATTGAATCAGCAAAAAAAAAGAAAAAAGAAAATGATGAAATATTAAATAGAAAAGAAGTTTTCAAGAGATGAATGAAAATTAAGATAAAATGACTGATAATAAACAACGAAAAATAGTATTAGAAGGGTATCATTTGCCCTGCTTGATCCACCCTTAATTTTTTTCAAGTTTAAACAAAGCATTCACCACCCAAGCTTGGCCCGTCTCGCCAAAGTTACTATTTATTTTAATTTTACTTAATTTTTAATGTAAATTTTTACAATCTATTTTTATCATCTATTGTCTAATTTTATAATTTTTTATGCTATGTAATATTTATTTTTATGTATAATTATTTTTTTATATGACATATTAGATAATATTAAATTTTAATGGTTATTTTTCTAATTTTTTATTCAATATACTATTATTTTTATCTTTTACTAAATTTTTAGGTATATATGGTAGGTTAGCCTAACCTGGTCTATGGGCCAACTATTTTAACTCTTTTGATGATTAAGTCTATTTTATATATAAAAAAAATGACTCAACATTGAAAGATTTTTTTTTTTTGAGAAAATTGATTAAAACCTAATAATTAAAATAATTAAAAATATTCTTTTAAAAATGAGCCATTTAAATTGTCACCTGACTCAAACCATTCAGATTTTAGGTTGAACCTTACAGATCTTAAATTTTTTGATCGAATTCAGGTCAAATCGTACACGTTTTTTGAAGAAAATTTTGACATTGTATTAATTTTTTCAAGCAAATTTTAATCAAATTTTGAGTTAAGGTAAAAAAAATTAACGGGTATATTTGCTACCTTATAGTGGTGTTGTCCATGCTTAAATATACTATTTTTTTCATCAAATTGATACAATTTTCGCCTATCAACTTTCTTATCTTATTTTATAGCAATTTTTTAATTCTATCTTCTTTACTATTCAACAATTTTATCGGTAAATTGAAGAGAAAATAAATTAATTATCTTTCTTTCATTTAAAATGATATATTTTTAAATTCTTTTTTTATTCGTTTTACACTAATGTTACATAGGAGCATGTGATGCTATATTGATAATAATTACAATCGTAAAAGGGATGAGAATTTAGGATAGAATTCTATTTCCACTTAAAGTTCACTCTGTTTGGAATTTTATTGAAGATAGGAATCCTAATCTTATCAGGACTTTGAAATATTCGTTTGTAAATAGGTATTATCTTGATTATTTGTTTTTTAAGATTATCAATTGATCACTTTACTAACTGAGAGAACTTTGGCAGTTCGATTATTTTGCAGCTACTTAATTAGCATAGTATTTCAGAGATATCATCAATTGGTGTGGTGAGCGTGGAATTTTTTATTTCAGATCCTCTGCCAAAATGGATATTACAAACAACAGTCAAGAAAATAATGAGGGAAACGCTCCGGCAATGCCTGACGTCAAATTAAACAATGAATACAACCCTATTAATTCAAACATGGCGTTACTTGCAGCCATAAATAACCTTTAGACAACAACTTCAGACTAGCACGAACCACCTTGTTGAAGAGTCATAGAAGGAAAAACATAGGAATGATATGAAATGGCAAGCTATATTAGTAAAGGCTTTAGAGTAAGTAGAAAGAGAAGACTCAAGCTTAGATAGTGAATTTTAGGGGACGAGTGTGGCAGTGACAAGCGAGCTAAACAAGAAAAAGCCTGAATCAAGCAAAGATGAAAAAAAGATAGAAGCAACTGCGAAAAAAGAAAAGGCAAAGGAAATAAACTTCATTGGTTACCCATTAGCAAAGGCTCTTATTGATGAACCTATGTTGCCAAAATTCAGGCTATTGTAGTTCAATAAGTATGACGGCACTACCAACCTTAAACATGACGTAGCAAGTTTTAGTTATCACACCATAGAACTTTGGTCCAATTTTTCATAATGATAGAATTGTAATTAGAAGAAAGAACAAGAATAAAATGCATAAACGGATCGAGTAGAGTTGGTTGGTGTGAACAACGAAGAAAAAATGATCAAATGGCAAAATGGAAAATACATGAGAAAGCTAGGGGTAAAATTGGAAACGAGTATTTAGAAGCTTAATGATGAGTGGAATGTATGTAATATGGTGAAAAATATAAATATGGCATGAGAGGAACATGAAAATGTGAAAAGAATAAGGTTCAGGTGATAATTTCGGTGAATAGTGACACCTAAGTCGTGAATAGTGCTACTCAGGCCCAAATTGAGTTGATCATACTAGGAGATAGTATAAATTAAAAGATAAATTGTGGTGAAATTTAAGAGCTAAATAAGGTCATATAAGAGGTTAAAAATTGAAAATGAAATATAAATTACGGTCAATAGTAAATAGTAAACCATTAGGGCCTTAATAAAAAAATTCAGTAAATATGCTCAGAAAAAAATTGAATCTTGATACCAAAATAATATAAGGAATATGAAAATCATATAACTCAAATTTTTATGACATGGGAACTATAAGAAAAAAATTGAGAAAGTAAATTTAAGAAAATGAATATTTATGGAATAATATAGTAGAAATTTTTGGTGTAGGGAAACATGGGCCTTTGGATCAAATAATGGCTGGGAGATCTTAGCCATCCAAGTGGAAAATAGATTTAATGACTTAAAAATGATTAGAAAATATTTTTAAAGAAAATACACAGGGAATAAATCCTACCATTTATGTATAATGTCTTCTTTTCAATCTTAGCTATTGATTTACCATAAAAATATGGAAATATTATAAAATAATCATTTGTATTTTTAGCCAACTCCCTCTCCCTTTCACCACCCTTAATGATCGAAATTCCCTCCTTATATTACCCCTTAAATTTTTTTGTTAATCACTCATTTTACCCCAAATTATTACATCAACATGGAAGCTTAAATTGAGATAAGTTGATAGCCCTACATGAATTCATGAAAGGAGGTGGAATTTAGATGGAGGAAAGAGGTGGAAAAGGAGTAATTAAGGGTCATTCAAGCTGGGTAAGTTAGTTCATAATTTATGTAATTTTTTGAATCAATAAAGGATTATAATATCTAGTTGAAGAATTAAGTAGAATTATGTACGATTAATTATATTTTAGTGATTTTTGTGAGGAAATCTATTATGGAGTTGATGAAAGTTGAAGTTGGATGATGGGATGATAAAGTGGAGGTGGTGTAAGTGAAGATTTGATGAAATAAAACACCAAGAGGTATGTGTATTTGAATCCTATAGACTTTTGCATATCAAAGTATTATGTGAGGTTTTATGTAGAGTTGTGAATTTTTACATTATGGATTATTTAAGTAAATTGATGGATTAGAAATATAATTAAAGTTATTTTGCTTAGTATAGTTATATTAAAATCTTGGAAATAAATGCTGAACCTTATATTCTAGTATAGGTTGAAATTTATAAGAAAAATAGTATATTAGATAAAGGCCAATTAGATTAAATAAATAATTCAAATAGTATTATGATGAATAATTGAACATGGAAATACTAAAAATAAAGAAATTGAAATATTTATATGTGAAACCTAGGCTTGGCCAAAAATGGCATGTGAGAAACAATGAGGTATTTTTATAATTTAGTGTGATAATATTAAGGAATATTCAATTTGGTAGACTAAACATTTAGAGCCTAATATAAAATACATAGTGGCATATGTATGTGAAGAGGTATAATCAAGTAAAAGAATGTGAAAGACATAGAAAAATATAAACATGAATTGTTATTTTGAATAAAGAATTAAGTGCATAATTAAAGAAAAAACATAAAGCATATAACAAGAAATAAAATTTATATGTGAGATGAAATATAGATATATGGGAATATATGAGTGGTATGAAAGTAGTCAATTGGATTAAAGTAAATATAGTTAAAAATAATAAATGAGATGTTTGGAAAATTGATAGGTTAAATAAATGGGAAATAAAATAAGAAAAATAAAGGCATTTGAAATAGTTATGAAATTAATTAATCTAGGATGGATGCTTTACAAGTAAATAAGGAATTGTATGAATGAGTTAAATAAGAATGGAATAGGATTAATTATACAAATACATAATTGAAGAATTGAAAGATTTATTAAGAGAAAAGTGTAAATAAGGATTATAAGAGTATATGACAATAATTATATAATTTAATTAACATATGATGAATGTTCTAAAGAAAATGTACATTTAGGAATATGTGTACAAGTATGTAAATATATTTAAATAAAAGAAATCAATTATGTGGAATAAAGGAAAATATAAAGTATTTGTATATAAGTAGATGAACAAGAAATTGATATAATAATAATAATATTAATAATAATAATAATAATAAAGAAAGGAGAATAAAAGGAATTGAATAAGTTAAATTTAGAAATTCAAATTTAGATAAAGTATATGAGAATTATTTAATAGGAATTAAAGTGAACTTAAGAGAGAGGAGTTATATGGTTTCATTAGATAAGATAAATAAATAAATACATATAATTGTTACAAATTCTAATTCTTAAATAATAATAATGTCACATAGAAATAGTAATTATATTCTAAATAAAGAGAGATTATAAAACAAATATTTAGACATCGTAAATAGAAGGCGATTTATAAATATAAATGGTTGATACTATAAGGAATTAAGGACATTAGAAATGTATTAAAAATTTATATATGAAATATCGGATGTTGAACAAATAATATATAAGTGGATGAAAGATAATAATACAAGGTTAAAAGGTAAATTAATTAAAGGTCTTATAAACAAAGACACAAAAAAGGAAAATTCTAAATTATAGAACATAAGTAATAAAACACAATGATGATATATGTTTTACAAATAACATGGACGAGATGTGAATTCGAACACGAATATGCTTATGATGATGAAAAGTGAAAATGCCAAGATTATAAACTATGACAGTTTTAGTAATATGATTATAGGATTGAAATGTGATGTTAAGATTCAATATGTATATAGTCCAATTCCTGATAATGTTTAATAATGCAAAAATGATTGGGAAATGAAGTGTAATGAGAATCAATAAAAGGCCATATGAGTTAAACAACCTACACTAGATAGGTTAACCGGTGAACTAGGGATTTTAGTAGCTGCTAAGACACTTTGGTGTCTCTTTTAATACTGGTGTAGCGGCGGGGACGTCTGAAGAGGGCCACTGCACACTTATGTATTAATGCTGGTGCAGCAATAGGGAGGTCCGAAGAGGGCCACTACACATATATGTATCAATATTGGTGCACCAGTGGGGAGGTCCAAAAAGGGTTACTGCACATATACGTATTATTATGGGTGCAGCCATGGTGAGATCCAAAATGTGGACCACTACATATTTGACGAGGCTATTATGGTCTATATCATGTTATTTGGTATCGAGATTTATGTCTATCGAGTATGAGTTAAGTTAAATAAATAATGGGATCAAAGATAAGTGAGACACTATTATGAGTAACCTAGTACGTAAAGATGATATCTTGAATAATGTATTAAACAAAATGAACTTGAATAATTGAGTGATAAAATATACACAGACAATAAAAAGGGAAATGTAGGGAATCTAATATTATAAAAAGGGAAGCATGTTATTGAATAGAGAAAGAAAGTATGGAAAACATAGCTATAATAAAAGAAAGATACGAAGATACATATGTATAGATGATTAGAAATGAAACAATATAGCATAAGGAATTAAGGAAATGAGAAAGATAACAGCTACTTAAAATACATATGTATGCACAAAATAACATAGATAAAAAAAGAGAGATGAATAGAGGATTGCATTCTTAAAGAGGGAAATATAAACAAAAAAAATTAATGGTAGCTTAAAGCATAAGTTTCATAGTATTCAAATACATCACTAAGCAATTTTGCTTAGCGTATTGGCTTTTTGCTGATGCCGAGGTTATTGATTGAGTTGGGTGAAGTATCTGATCAAGTCCTAGCAACATTAGAAGTTTATGTGATAATTGAACATGCAGGAAGAGTCCTTCATGAGCATTGTTCCCATGCTAAATGTGTACCTGCATTATTATTTAGTAATTGTTACTTAGGATTACATGTATATGTTTAATATTTCAGAGTTATTATAAACGATACAAAATATATGTAAATGGATATTAGCTTTAGATTATCTGATTTTAGAGTGAATATTTAAGTGATAGTTATACTAAACGATTCTTAAATATGAATAATATTGTTAACATGTTTATGCATGCATTAATTTTATGTGATATATGTATGTTATATATATATGCTGAAAGATTTTGAATTGATATGTCAATTGTCATTAAATGGTTACTAAGAAACCAAATAAAAGGTAGAAATGTCACGATAAAGAAATAGATATCGAACTGAACATGTGACATCGTGTAACTAAATGGTTTATATCAATTTAATATAAAAGTGTTACAACTATCCTATTGTAATAATCCAATGATTCGATTTTGTGCAAAGTCTTTCCCATGACCTTGGCATAGTTTGGTGAACAATTGATTTGATGACTTACCTCATTCCTTAATATCTTCATTTAAATAATTAGAGACTTTATTCGATAATTGGTTCTATTGTTTGATCCCAGATAAAAAAAACCATAATAGACTTACAAGAAGTCGTCCAATAAGACGAAGAATCCTTGAAGGGTTATATAGAAAGATTCAATAAGGTGACTATGCAAATCAAAGACTTAAATCAGGAAAGTGCCATTACAGCATTGTCAAAGAACACCAAAACACAGTCCCTCTTTGATTCCCTTCATAAGAAATCGCCAAAAATGTTCAAAGAGCTTATAGAATGGGCACAAAAGTATGTTCAAATGGTTGAAGCTAGAGAGTGTTCAAGCCAAAGGAGAAAAAGAACAAGGAAAAACCAAACAATAGGAGCACCACCAGTATTAAAGATGGAAATAAAAAGTCAAACACTTAATACACCCCACTGAATATGAGCCGATCTGAAATTCTTATATGGATTCAATAGAATAATAAGGAAGTAAGATGGCCAAAAAGAATGAGCTAAGACTCAACTGGAAGGAGGGATAAGAATCAGTATTGCAGATACCATAGAGACAATTGCCACGACATGGAAAAATGCTAGCACTTAAAGAATGAAATTGAGAGGCTTGTGAAACAAGGGATGCTCAATCGGTTCCTTAAGAATAACCAAGGGAAAAAGAGGGATAAGAAATCAAACACTGCCAAAGAGCCATAAAAAAGAAGAGATATATTAGAGTGATCAATATGATAACTGGACAACATTTAGACAATTTGAGAAGCTCTAGAAAGAAAAGTTTGCAACTTAAAGTAAATGTAATAGGTATTGGACAAAAAGGTGAAACAATCATTACTTTCTCATTTGAAGATGGAAAATAGGTAAAGCACCTACACTCAGATGCTTTAGTAGTAGAATCAATAGTAAATAACTATCTGTTGAAAAGAATCTTGGTATATGGAGGAAGCGCAATTAACTTAACCATGCTAGACGCATTTTGAAAGCTACAACTAAAAACCGATGACATGGAGCATGTCGATTCACCCTTCATTGGTTTGTTCGGACAATTAATTAAGGTAGAAGAAAACATCCTTTTAAGTCTAGAAATAGAAGATGATGAGATAATATTTACATGGTTCATGGTGGTAGATATTCCATTTGTGTATAACACTATATTGAGAAGTAGGGGTGAGTAATCAGTCAGTTCGGTCTGAAAATTAATCAAATTGAATTGATCAAACTCCCCATAAAAATAACCGAATTGACCAACTAGGTAAGAAAAATGAATTAAACCAATTGAAATTTTTAACAAATTGAACCAAATAAACTAAACAAACTGAACTTTTTATATATTTTATTTTTTGTACATAAAAATAAAAAAAATGACATCGTTTTGGTGTAAAATAATATCATTTTAAACACCCAAAATGACATCATTTTAAGGATCTGGTCGTTTTGATATATTACGTTTTACAATCCAAAAGCCAAACAAACTAAATTTTTTAAAAATTGAATTAAATAAATTAAAAAATTAATAAATCTAACTGAATAGGCTAAAATAGCTATCGATTTTTGTTTCGATTTGGTCTTGCTCACCCCTACCAGGCGGACCCCTATTATTTGAACTAGGAGTGTGTATTTCAATCTATCACCTAACCATAAAGATACCCACTAAAAAAGGGGTGGTAATTCTCAAAGGAAATTAGAAAGTAGCTCAGGAGGCTTATGTGAATATGCTCAAAGAGGCAAATTAGTCATTAACTTTTGACAAATAACTTGGAACCAATAATGAGGAAAACCAAGCACAGCCTATGGAAGAAATTAAACTAGGTCACAATTCGACCGAATTGAATTAGAATTTTTTTATTTTTTTAAATAAAATCATTTTTAAAAAACTTAATAACATAATATAAGCAATATTATATTAAATAAATTGTATAAAAATAATAAAATGAGTAAATAGCTGGTATATATAAAAATAAATTTAACAATAATAATATAATAAAATTATTATTAAAAATATAAATATAGACAGGTCAATTATTTTGAAAAGATGAAAGTGGAGGTGTTGTAATTTATTTGTATGATAAACTTTTTTTTAAAAAATCAATAATAAAACTAATATATTTCTATTCTATTCAATATAATTTAGTTATGATTTCTTATTCTTAATTAAATAAATTTATTAAAATAGTTAAAGTTTAAAATACTCTAATTATTCGTCAATTAAAATATAATTAATTGAACAAATTTTATCATTAGTATTTTTAAATTGCTCTTAAATCAGAAAAATAACTTAAAAATACTAAATATTATAAAAAAGAATACTAGAAGAAAAAATTATAAGTTTAGAATAATGTAAACTAAAAATGAAAAAAATAGCAAAATTGAATATCTCTGGTGCAAATTGATTTGCCTGATTCCAACTCCCGATTTGACTAATGTTTCCACTTCAATTTGATTTTTAATGTTGGATCGAACTCGGTCAACATCTGATTCGCAGTCGAACAATTCGACTAGCCAGTCTGGTATGATTTTAACAACCATATTCAAAATAATTAATTAACTGATGTTAAAAATATTTTAAAATAGCTTGAATGTGGCTCATAAATAAGCTCTAGTCAACTACAAAGAGATTATAAGATTATTTATGATGTTTTCCTATAATAAAATACATTATATAAGGATCAATGTTTTAAACATTAAATCAAAATACTAATTAGATTATGATTCAATTGGTTCAATAGGATTCGATCAATATTTTAAAAAAATAATATAATTATCTATAAAAATTTAAAAATATAGTATGAATAACTATATATAAAATATAAAAGTAAATTCAACAATATATTTATTTCAAATGTCAACCTAAAATATATTAACTTCAAATTATTCACTAGATATGACAATTAAAAATTACAATTTACAATAACATGTACATGCTTTTGTTAAGTTTATTACTTAAAAATTATTTCTATATTATTGTATATGTTACTTATATATTTGCCTCAATAAATATAAAAAATTTCTAAATTATACTAGTCAAAAGCTAAAATTTAATTTTAGTTCAAATTTTTCTTAAAAGGTGTTTTATTTAATTAAATTTCAAAATTTTTTGATAAATTTTGAATTTTACTATTTAATATTTCTATATGTTAGAAAAATTAAGAATTACTATGATAATAAAATAGGGTGTAATATTACAATAGCTTTTGGCATATTTTTGCACTTTATTATTTATTAGCATGCACCATTACTAGACTTTTAAATGCTAAATTCTTAGCCCAATGTAATTTAATAGTGAAAATTAATATATAGTTTGGAATAAAACAACACACATAACATGAACATTTTTTATAATTTATTAAAAAATTGCTCAAACTAAACTAAGAAAATAATTAACTTAATAAATTTTTATCAT
>CANXYI011893637.1:0-10380 GCA_948208565.1 Hura crepitans | reverse complement strand
TATGGTAGGTACAACTATTGAGGTCCATAATGTGGGTCAATGTATAAGTGTGGATCCTATTATCCAGTGTTAAAAGTGTTGCCTTTCATCTATGGCCCTTAAAAGTAAAATGAATAAAATAATTTAATAATTATTATGAGTCTTGTGTGGTGACATAAGTGGAATAAAAGTAAGAAAGGCATAAATTGAGTTAAATTAACTTCAACGTATAATATGATAAATTGGACTTAGTTTGGTTACAAGGTAAGTTATGTACATAAGTTGTAACATGAACTAATGGTCAGACAATTATAAGTGAATGAAATGTGTGCCTAGTGCATGATACATTTAAATGCAATATAATGCATATTTTACTATATTCCCCACTAAGTCCACACTCAGTGTGTTAGTTTCCTAATGCACAAGTAAGAGAAAGTACATTTGTTTTCTAGCCTCCACAAGTAGTGTGGCAGCCAGTCCTCTAACTGGGTATATTTTGGTTTTTTTGTAGTTTATATTTTGAAAAGGCACTCTTATACAGAGGGTCTAGGTTCGGTTATGTAAACTTATTATATCATGGCTTGTGTGTGTGTCTATATATGTATGCAAGTTTGAATATGATATTGTGATGGCTAAATTAATTGTCTGTGATGATGATGATATGAGTATTCTAGGGGACTAGAAGAGTTAAAAGTGTTATGATATGGATGAGAACAATTATAGAAGTGTTCTTTTTTAGGTTTAAATTTTTGGTTTTTCAATCGAACAACCATTATGCTACTAGATTTTTGATAAATATGACCCGTAATTGATTGGTTGAAATAAACCTATCTACATGATAATAAAAGTTAATGATTATAATCAAAGAAGGGTTTTGATAAGTTAATGAAATGGCAACATGATATCTCTTATTTTAGTCCGATGGTGGATTCAGTAAAGATCGTTATATTAGGTGGTATCAGAGTGGGTTGAGGCATTCCCAGGCATAAGATATATGAGTGCCATGTGATTAGGTTTTGTCTTAGGTAAAGCTACACTACATGAGTCTAATAATGTTTTCTTTTGTAGTAAACCAAGATGAGCGAGCATACCTCACTAGGTGAAGGGGATGAGGTGGGTAGTTATGCACTGATGATTATCTATGACCCTCTGAGTTTAATAACCCTGGTGATTAGCAATAAAGCACTACTAGCTCAGGCATAAGCTCCACTAGCATTGCTATAGAGGATTATTGATTTGCTAAGGAAAACCACTATTGTATTTGCTCCACTAACATAACCACTAACTTTAATATAGCCTCCAAAGCTAGTGGCATTGTAGAAAATCTATCTAAAAATGGTTAAAAAGATAGGGCACTAGATTGTGTAGGAACAATAGAAGATTTTAATGGTCGTAAGTCGATGTTCTAAGAACAGTGACACCGAGGCTCGAAAAGTGTTCTCGAGGTGCCGAATAACCTTTTTAAGAATTAAGGTCGGGCATACTAGTTATGAAACTTTAACTGGCCATAAAATGATGAAAATGACTTAATTTAAAGATTTAGCACCACCAATAAATTATTTTAGGCTAATACCTAGTGGGTTATAGGTTTAGATGGATTTGAGTCAGGAATGACTTAGGATGTGCTAGGACTGTAATGCCCGTATGTTAGAGTTCTATGAACTATACCTTTTAGGCCTGAGTGGTGTTGCGAACAGTGCGGGGCATTGCCACAAGGCTCGAAAGGGGCATATTAGTCATAAAACTTTGAAGGGCCAAAAAATGGGTAAAATGAATGAATCTAAAAATTTTATAGAACTAATAAATCATTTCGTGTCAACAACTAGTGTATGAGTAGACAAAATATGTGGCACCCTTCGCCTGATTCGTACACCGAACTAGAATAGAGAACATATGCACGTAAAATGATATCCAATTTCGTTATCCAAATCATTTAAAATTTATAACTTTTATATAAGAAAACATTCCTTAACTTAGAAATGCACTAAAACATTGAAAACCTTTTTGGCATGCAAATCGAGGTAAATGTTAGGGTCATCATTTTAGAAATTTGGTATCATAACAACTGCACTGGGACACTTTCCCAAATTTTTACTTGTGTCTAAACACTTCTATACAATCACAACATACAACTCCAACTCACATGGGTCCTCTTGACCCTCTAAATCACATCAAAATCACAATAAGCCTTAGGCTCTCACAAATAACATTCTCACATGCAACTCATCAATCATCACATACAACATGGGAGAAAAAGGAAAGTAAAATTCACAATTAAATTATTTAATACAAAACCCCATCATAAAATGCAGAGTAGACCTAATCCCTCAGAGATCACAAGAGTACATAACTGTAACA
This sequence comes from Hura crepitans, assembly GCA_948208565.1. Classification (NCBI taxonomy): domain Eukaryota; kingdom Viridiplantae; phylum Streptophyta; class Magnoliopsida; order Malpighiales; family Euphorbiaceae; genus Hura; species Hura crepitans. The sequence continues at coordinate 8,043 of CANXYI011893637.1, read as the reverse complement.
CCACTACATTTACATCATAACTATTATCACAAAAAGATTACAAAAGTACCCATACAAGGGTTATCTTTACGTCTCGTGCTTTTAAAAGCTTTAGTTCTAATCTGCTACTCTATTACTTATGCATCGAAAACTAGAATTGTGCTAAGCTTTCACTTAGTGGCGTAATCACTTTAACTTGTAAAAAGGCTTATGATAGCATATTATATATGTTCAAAACCAATTTGAGTTTTAAAGAATCACAAGATGCATTTTTCATAAATTATGTGCATAATAAGTCATTTTCAGATTTAGTATCATATTCATGCATATTAGATGTCTTATATGCCAACATGCGTATTACAAACATAAAGAATCGATTTAATGGCACATTTATCGAGGTATTACATATACATCACATAATCACCATTTCTTGACATAATGCATTACTTATATAAGATTATAGTTATTAAGCATCTAATATTCCAGATTGCAATGATCATGTAATAGCCATTTTTAGACTATAAGGCATGGTAAATACTATACTGAACTCATATATAACAAGTAATAACATACCTATTTTAGGTCACAAGTGCCATTATACACCTCATAACTATCCATATTAGTATTATGAGATGTATATACATATAATCACCATTAATAATCATACAAATGATAATAAACACATGTAAGCATCTCAAGACCAATTTTGAGTCATTTTATCACATTATGCCATATACCACATAATAATGCCATTTAACATATAAACTTAATTCATATTATTTTAATCCATTCTAATCGTTTAACTGATGCCCATATCCATAAGATAACTAAACAAGACTGTATAATGGAATTACTTAGGCTTAAAGGCTCTCCACATCCAAAGATGTGTAAATTAGCCCCAAAGGCTCTCCATATCCATAGATGTGTAACTTAGGCCCGAGGGCTCTCATACCATATAGGTAAGTAAACTTAGGCCCGAAGGCTTTCATACAACATAGGTATGTAAACATAGGCCCGAAGGCTCTCGTACTATATAAGTAAGTAAACTTAAGCCTGAAGGCTCTCATACCACATAGGTAAGTAAAATTAGGCCTGAAGGCTCTCATGCATATTAGCAAATAAATTTTAGGCCTGAAGGTTCTCATGCCTGTCGACATATAAATCAATGACTCGAAGGTCTTATACTCGAAGGTATGCTAACAGCCACTAAAATCCTAGTTAACCAGTTAACCGATTCAAACTAGGTTGTCTAACTATATAGGCATCATTAAACATATCATTATTTATCAATTTACGCAATTTCACATTTCATTTTATTATATTAACAAAAAAATCATCATTGGCCCCAATGCACCATTGTATGGCCTACACATGCATAATTGACCAACTTATCTATTTCTAAGGTGTAATGGCATTGAGATACTCAACATCTCAATATGTCACATGAAGATACAAATATCGATGCAAGTGTTCATTTCATGGCATTTTCCATATTTACCTTTAATATATCCTATCATGCCTCATCATGCATGTATCTTGCATACATATCCATTATGTCAAAAATCCAATTAAAGCATATTATCACATTGCATTTATGGATACTAGACATTTCCACAGTGATAAGAGCATCAGCATGCTTGTTGCCATACTTAATGGTTCAAATAGGCATAATGCCACACATATGTATATCAAGCCAATTCATGGCATTCTAGCACCCATAAAATCAATTATACATGCTTCAAATCATAAAATAGTCATATGCACACATTTCTGGGCATACGCACACCATATGGTATTTTCAATGTTTATATCACATAATGCACTTATAAGCATAGAGTCAACATACTTGAAATTTCATCACATATAGTCCCCCAAATTATCATGTATCATACAATTTTCATGTCATAAGTCACAAATAATTTTTATAGCATTTATTTAAATTTTAAGAATTTATTACCATTTATTTCAATTATGACATAAATTATATAATACCAAAATAGGTTAAGTGAGCCAAATCAAATTGATTACATATACCGATTAAGGTGGTACGAGATCCTTAGAGGTAGCTTAAACCTTTTTCTTACCTCAGGAGGCTTAGATTGTCATTTTGCTTATGAATACAAAATGGTACAAACTTTAATAAATAATATAAAATAATTTATATGCTCTACAATATTCTAGGAACCCATAAAAAATAAATTTTATGGACAAAGAAAACTCAAGAGAGAGAAAGTTACTATTTACCTCGGTATCCTTCTCGATTTTTTTCTCGAAGTACTCTGCCTTTCTAGACGATTTTGGCATCCACAGACTTGTCTTGAACACTCATCATTTTAGGTGTAAACTCGTATGGTGGGTCCCTTTGAGTAGAGAGAAATCACAAAGAGAGGGAGAGGGAGTGAAATGGGCAGAAATTTTGATAGAATAGGGAGTGGAAGGTGTGTTTATATTTGTGAGGGTAGAGGAGAAATTTTCTACTTTTATAATTTCCCCAAAAATAATTTTTTTTCCTTTAGAAAAGTATTATAACCAATAGAAAAGTCAGTTTTCCTCTATTCTTATCACTGAAATTTCATAAATTCAAGCCCTAAATCCTCTCAAAATCTCGTGCCTAAATTTCACAAATAACCTAAAAAATTAATATATTTTTTATCCCAAAAATTAGATAAAAATAGTTCCTAAACATAGAAAATTCTAATTCCAAGGCCATTGGACTATTCTAAATATTTGAGTATTAGATTGTAATATTTTCATATTATTTTGAGCAAATTTTAATTTATTTTACGGTTCAACTTTGCCTATGGCATTATTCATAGAGCACTACCATAAAATCTTAATTAGCATTTTTAACCATCCGAATGACTTTGGACTGGCTTCAAACTTTGCCCAAAATACTCTTATAATTATTACTTTCCGTTGGTACTCTTAGTGTGACTTGGGTCTCGGGAAGCACTATTCATCTCTAGAAGTACTATTCATGAGAGTCGAATTTTTGGGTTGTTATATATTTCCCCCATTTAAAAAAGATGTCGTCCTCGACATACCTAGTTCAAAAAACTGTGGGTATTGTTCTCGCATCCGAGCCTCACTTTCCTAAGTAGCATTTTCTATACCATGATGTTGCCATAAGACTTTCACTAAGGGCATGGTCTTGTGCTACAATTCCTTAACCTCTCTAGCTAGGATACCAACAAGTTCTTCTTCATATGACAAATCCTATCTTATCTCCACTTCATCGGTTGTCAAAATATGTGAAGGGTCCGATCTATATCTTCTCAGCATCGAGACATGAAACATATCATGAATCTACTATAACTCTAGAGGTAAAGCTAGTTTGTAAGCCAATAGACCCATATGTTTTATGATCTCATATTATCCAATAAACCTCAAACTTAACTTCCCTTTCCTATCAAACCTCAACACTTTTTCCGCGAAGATACTTTTAGAAAAACCTTATTGCTAACTTCATACTTGATATCTCTCCTCTTCAAATTCGTATATGATTTCTATCTATCTGAAGCAACCTTCATTCTTTTCTAGATAATCTTCACCTTTTCTTCAGCATTCTTAACCAAATCTAGTCCCATAAGCTTGTGCTCACTTAATTCGCTCTAATATAAGGGAGTTCTTCATTGCCTCCTATATAACTCCTTATAAGGAGCCATACCTAGACTCATTTGGTAACTGTTGTTGTAAGCAAATTTTGCCAATGACAAATACTTATCCCAGCTACCCTTAAACTCTATGGCATATGCTTAAAGTATATCCTCAAGAATCTGAATGATCCTCTCTGACTGACCATCCATCTTTGGATGAAAACCTATATTGAAACTGAGCTTTGTCCCTAAAGCATTATGGAGTTTCCTCCAAAACCTTAATGTAAACCAATGATCTCTAACTAAAATGATAGATGAAGGCACTCTATGAAGCCTAACTATCTCATTAACATACAGTTCTACCAGTCTCTCTATAGAATAATCCTTTCTCATTGGAATGAAATAAGCAAGCTTGGTTAATCTATCAACCACCACCTAAATAGATTCATACTTGTTTCTGGTCATTAATAATCTAATCACAAAATCTATAGTGATCCGATCCCACTTCCATTCTAGTATTGCTATGGAATAAAGTAACCTAAAAGTAACCTGATGCTTAGCCTTCACTTACTGACAAGTGAGGCATATCATTGTATAATTAGTTATGTCTCTTTTTATGCCTGGCGACCAATAGGTGATCTTTAAATCTTGGTACATTTTTGTACTACTAGGATGTATTACATATGAAGCATTGTGCATTTCTTTTAGAATCTACTATCTCAAATCCTCTTTTTTTGGCACACATAGGCAGTCATGATAGTACAGATAACCATCTTCCTTGATCACAAACTCAGTATACTTCCCATCTTAAATCATACTCATTATACTCTAAAGTCTGTGATCATCTTTCTATGAATCTTTCACTATCTGTATCCAGCTCGGCTTGACTTGCCATTTAGTTAATAAACCACCGTCATCTTGCAGCTTTGAATTGACATATATTACCCTCAAAGTTGACATATGCTTTCTACTCAAGGCATTCACAACCTTATTAGCTTTCCTAATATGGTAATCAATCAGGCAATCATAATCCTTAATTAACACTATCCATCTCCTTTGCCTTAAGTTTAACTCCTTTTATATCTATAGATATTTCAGACTCTTATAGTTAGTAAAACCATATCACTTTTCTCTATAAAAATAGTGCCTTCACATCTTTAGAGCAAACATAATTGCTATAAGCTATAAATCATGTCTTGGGTAGTTTTTCTCATAAGGTTTTAACTATTAAGAAGCATAGGCGACAACCTTGCCATCTTGTATTAGTACACAACCCAACCAATTCAATAAGGCATTACTGTATATGGTGAACTCTTTCATTGACATTGGCTAAGCTAAAATTGGAGCCTTTGTCAACTTTCTCTTAAGCTTGTCAAAACTCTTTTGACACTTATTGTCCCATACAAACTTCACATATTGCTTTAGAAGACATGTCATAGGAGCTGCAATCAAGGAAAACCCCTCAACAAACCTTTTATAATAGCTAGCTAAACCTAAGAAACTCCTAATCTCAGTTGTGTTCCTTAGCAATTTCTAGTCCATCACTGCTCGAATCATACTAGGATCAACCCTTATACCATATGCCGAGGCTATATGCCCTAAAAATGCTGCTTCCTCTAGCCAAAAAATGCACTTGTTGATCTTTGCATAGAGTTTCTCATCCCCCAAAATCTAAAAAACTATTCATAAATGCCTTACATGATTATCTCTGTTCTTAGAGTACATAAGAATGTCATCTATAAAGACCACTACAAACTTATCTAGAAATGGCTTGAATATCCTATTTATTAGGTCTATGAATGTCGTCGATGCATTGATTAACCTGAAAGGCATCACAAGGAACTCATAGTGACCATATCTAGTCTTGAAAGCCATCTTATGTATGCTTGCCTCTTTTACTCTCAACTGGTAATACCTAGATCTAAGATCAATCTTAGAGAATACACCTACCCTTTTAAGCTAATAAAAAAGATGAGCAATCCATGGTAAGGGATACTTGTTCTTGATGGTGACTTTGTTCAACTATCTGTAAACCACATAAAGTCTTAAAGAACCATCCTTCTTCTTGACAAACAAAATTGGTGCTCCCTATGGTGAAACACTCAGTCTGATAAAACCCTTATCCAGAGCTCTTGTAACTGAATCTTTAACTTTTTCAACTATGTAGGAGCCATTATATATGGAGCTATAAAAACTAGCGCTATGCCTAGCATCACCTCAATGCTAAACTCTAACTCTTGTTCTAGTTGTAAACTAGGTAACTCATCTAGGAAAACATCCCTAAACTCAGCTACAAAAAGAATCCGATTTGGTTCTAAAGTTTCCCTAGTGGTGTCAACCAATAAGCAAGATAGGCTTCATAACCCTTCTGCATCAACCTTCTGGCTACTGTGGCTTATACTACATTAGCCATATAATTCGATCTTTCACCCACTGATATCACTTTTGACCTATCACTAGACTATAACGTGATCTGCCTTTTCTTGTAACCCACCATGGCATGATACTTGGACAACCAGTCTATGCCTAAGATGAGATCGAACTCATTAAATGGTAATTCAATGAGATCCATAGAGAAAACTTGTCTTTGTACTAACAATGGATTGTCTCTATAAACTTTGTTCACTATAACATGTTTTCCTATTAGATTGCTAACTATCATATCAAAGCCAAGGTCATCTGACATTAACCCCTAATCGAAAACCCATGTAGTGTAGATATAAGAATGTGTTAACCCCTGGTCTATCAGTGCTAAAGTAGGTAAATCAAAGATATGAAATGTATCCACAATAACATCAGTGTCCTCTGCCTCTTTTATGGCTTGTATAGGGTACTACCTCGCCAGATCTTTGCTCTCTAACTTATCCTTCTGACTAACCCTAACTCTACTTCATGAATCTCTCATGTCTTGCTTTTGTGTAAAAACATAAAGCTTTACCAGGCAATCCTTCTAAAAATGATCTCTAAGGCCATAGCCTCAGCAAAATCCTAGTATAAGCTTCCAACATACTCGCAGATGTCTCCTATTGCAAGTCTCATATACAGGTGTCATGGCATTACCTACTATGGACCCAAGTACATCTGAAGTCTATGTTTGCGCTCAAGTCTATGATTTGGAACCATGTCCTAATCTTTGAGGTCGATCTGATTACTTGCCTTAATACTATTTAGATTGACCACTCTTATGCTTCTTCTCAGATACATACCCAAAACTACCTTGGCCATGCTTATGCGATCTCTTCTTGAAGCTATCTCACTTTTACTTCATCTCATTCACCATCTCTTTGTTATGATAGGCTGCTATCAAAGCTGTAAAATCTCAAAACTTCATAGGATCTATCTATTGCATGATCTCTAAGTTCAACCCCTTCTCAAACTTCTTCCAGTAGTCTGCTTCTGTGGCAACCACTACCTTTGCATATTGACTTATATGAGTAAACTCCTCATATTCAGAGATCGTTTTATACCTCTATTTGAGATCTATGAACTCCTAGTACTTCTGGTCTTGGTAATGCTCAGTAATCTACTTCTCCTTGAATTCCTTTTAAAAAGAAATCCCAAGTGATATCTGCAGCTACCTTGTGCTCTAGGATAGCTTCCCACCGTTTCAATGATTCTTTCAATAGCATTAAAGTGGCACATGTAGCATACTCATCTTTTGGGCATCTCAATTGTAGCATAATATGAACTATCTAGTCCAACCAGTACTCATCTTTACTAGACTCATTTAATTCTTCTCCTTTGAAGAACTCAGCCCCATTCTTAATCAATCTCTCCATATATGTTCTCTAAAATGATGGCTGTTCTTGTGGCACTAGAGGTGGAACAAACTATACATTAGCTACTTTAGTAGAGCTACCGCAGCAACAATAGTAGCCACTGTCACTTGCCTAACAGACTCTAACAATGTCTATAACCATGCAAGTGGACCTTGCTATCTAGGTACAGCATGTCCATCATCACTAGGGGTCACATACTCGAGTTATGCATCCCTTTGTCCCAAAGCTAAAGGAGCATGACTTTCTACCCCTTCCTCCTTTATTGGCATAGCGTTACTACTCATGTCCCATACCTAAAGGCAAGAGAAATATATTATGAGCCAAATATGTAATAGTATTTGATGTAAATGTATTATGACTCCTAATGTTCTTTTATGTAACCTATAGGTCTAAAGGAAACCCTAATCGAAGCTCTGATACCACCAAATGTGGCACCCTCCGCCTGATCTATACACTAAACCCAAACGGAGAATGCATGCACCTAAAATGATATCCAGTTTGGTTATCCAAAATAATTTAAAATTTAAAACTTTTATATAAGAGAATATTCCTTGACTTGGAAATGCACTAAAACATTGAAAACCTTTTTGGCAAGCAAACTAAGGTAAACATTAGGGTCATCTTGTAAAAAATTCGATAGCATAATAGCTGTACTAGGACACTTTCCCAAATTTTAACCCCTTTTAAAA